>VWZT01003572.1:404883-418944 GCA_013397055.1 Pachycephala philippinensis | reverse complement strand
GGGAGGAGGGAGCGGTGCCGGCTGAGTAATCGGCGCTGGGCCGCTCCGGGAGCGCCGGCAGCACCCTGCGGGACCTGCCCGACCGTGCGCCGGGAGAGGGGCAACGCAACCCCCACTCGCCCTCCAGACATCCCCTTTCCTCTTCCTCCTTGGCTTTCTTACGGGCTCAGAAAATGCTCTTCCTCCTCCTCCTCCTCCCGCTGCCGCCCGAGCTCCAGGGCTGTGAGCAGAAATCTAATGAGACCCGACTGCCTGGTTATGTAACTCCCACTGCTTAAGGCTCCTGCCAGAGCGCTGCTGCCGGGCCACGGATGGGCTCGGATCCCCCAGAAATACCGCCGTCTTCCCATAAATACATAAAAAGAACAAGTTCGAAATGATTAAGCGGATCTGTTTGATCAGCTGCTTTTGTACCCTGGATCAGTTTCGCGTAGAAAAATTTACAGCGTCAGCCCGGTGCGCTCTGAAAGGGAGCATTTCTTTCTTAAAGGACATGGGGGGAAGGGAAACAGCACAGATGGATTAATAAATCATTTTTAAATGCCCCGTTTAACCACCCAATCAGCTTTTCTGTACTGATTGTGCCCCTTTTGTAAATATCTTCTGTTTGCCCTTGATCTTTTCCTTATCCCCACCCGGTGCTGATCCAGCAAACGTTTAAAGGTCGCCTTATCATACAGCCTTTCAAACTATTCCCATACCATGTTGGGGAGAACACGAGTGGCTTGGAAATAGGGTTCCAGACTTTAAAAGGAGATTATTTGGAGCAATAAATAAAAAAAGCAGTGTAGTCGCATTGTTAATATCAAAATCCTTTAACTTTGATTTCTCTAATCTTTAGTGACAGCTATGCTAAATTTTGTTCCTAGTGATGCAGTGCAGAAAAGCCCACTGTTAATTGAAATTCTCTTTGGGCTTTTAACTTGAGCCAAAAAAAATTCCCCATATTTTGTTTCATTGGAACTTTTTGACAAAGGTGTGTGGTCTGTGTGTACACTTATACCGAGGTACTGCAGGATTTGTGTTAGCAGTATGTGTGCTAATACCTGATTCTTGTCCCTTCTCTAACTTTAGACAGCTAATTTCTCTTTTGTTCTTTGTGAAGGAGTGGCAACCATATCTTACATTACATATAAAATGGAGTCATGGAGAAGGAGAAAGGCAATCGGGTTTGAGGCCGTCAAAAGCCCTGTTAGCCCTGGAACTTTTTGAAATCTAAGCTACAGACAGTGCGATACAATAATTGAGTATATAATTGCATCTTGCATCTGAAAATAGAGAACAATTAGTAGAAAGAGAAAAATTTGAGAATTAATTTATCAGTCTTGGCCACCCTTCTGACAGAACATACGTGCAGCTATTCTGTATGTGCTGACTGCATTTCAGTGGGAACTGTTGGATGTGCACAGCGGACATTTTCTCCTCAGTTTGCATCATTTCACCCGTGCAAAGTTTATGGAGAAGATTTGCTTGGACTTAAAATAAATGTTGCATCATTTTAGTTATTCATGTGAAACCTTCTAAAGCATTTGTTAACATTTTTATAATTCTGCAGCCTACAGTTGCAGTCAATATGTTTCCAAACTTTAAAGTGATAAATGACCCTTGGACTAAGACCTTTCAGGCTAAACTAATGGTCTGCTACTAAATTTTTCAGCTGAGTACTATAAATCACCCAAATATGGGTTGGTAATTGAACCCTTGACAGGCTGGGCAGTTCTGTGATGTCTTAAAAATTATCCTTGATGCTTTGTGAATAACTAAGCACCCAGCTCATGTGATTTGGAAGTGCCCCATGCTGTATATGTAAACACAAGCCCATCCTCTGCAGTGTTGTTTGTAAGTCACGCTGAACAGAGCTGACATCCTCACCTTCCGCAGGCAGGAACAGAAATAGTTTGATGCACATTTTTTCAGTTAAAAAGTAACCTATTTTCTGCAGAAAGTGAAGCTAAAAGAATAGACCTTGGAGCTTGATCTTACGCTGTTCTTATTTGGATGTGTTTGCTTTTGTTTTTTTCTTAAAGGAACAAGAGCACTCAAGGTGAAGGATAATAATCAACTCGAATCAGCACTTTGAATGAAATTCTGTTTCCCTGTGGCATCTTGAACACTTTCTTCTTCGGGTTTTGAAACAGACTTATAACTCTGTGGCACAGCAGCTATGCAGCTTGAAATCCAAGTAGCACTCAATTTTATTATTTCATATTTGTACAATAAGCTTCCCAGACGACGTGTCAACATTTTTGGTGAAGAGCTTGAAAGACTTCTGAAAAAGAAGTATGAAGGGCACTGGTATCCAGAAAAGCCATACAAAGGATCAGGGTTTAGATGTATTCATATAGGGGAGAAAGTGGACCCAGTCATAGAACAAGCATCCAAAGAGAGTGGTTTGGACATTGATGATGTTCGTGGCAACTTGCCTCAGGATCTTAGTGTTTGGATTGACCCGTTTGAGGTTTCATACCAAATCGGTGAAAAGGGACCAGTGAAAGTGCTTTATGTGGATGATAATGAAAATGGATGTGAGTTGGATAAGGAAATCAAGAACAGCTTTAACCCAGAGGCCCAGGTGTTCATGCCAATTAGTGACCCAGCATCTTCAGTGTCTAGTTCTCCTTCTCCTCCCTTTGGTCACTCAGCTGCTGTGAGCCCGACCTTCATGCCCCGCTCCACTCAGCCTTTAACCTTCACCACTGCCACATTTGCTGCCACCAAGTTTGGCTCGACCAAAATGAAGAATAGCGGCCGTGGCAACAAGGTCGCCCGCACCTCTCCCACCAACCTTGGCTTGAATGTCAATGACCTGTTGAAGCAGAAATCCCTCTCCTCCTCCATGCACTCTCTCTACGGGCTTGGCCTAGGCAGTCAGCAGCAGCAACAGCAACAGCAGAAGACTTCTGCCCTGTCTCCTAATGCAAAGGAGTTCATTTTCCCCAACATGCAGGGTCAAGGTAGTACCAGTAGCATCTTTCCTGGTGACAGCCCCCTTAACCTCAGTCCTCTCCAGTACAGTAATGCCTTTGATATGTTTGCAGCCTATGGAGGTCTAAATGAGAAGTCTTTTGTGGATGGCTTGAATTTTAGTTTAAACAACATGCAGTATTCTAACCAGCAATTCCAGCCAGTTATGGCTAACTAAAAATAAATCGAAAGTGAAATCCAAGTAAATACTATTGTACAAGTTAAAATGCACGTACCCAAGGGTGTATCTTTTTTTCCACCTCTTGAGATTTTTTTTAAGGCTTGTAGTATGAATACATTCAGGCTTGGTTAGATAAATACAACATGCATCATTTTTTCATTTGCCAACCAAGCACAAAATTATTTTATACTGACTGTACATTACAAAAATATACTCTCAAAAATATGGCCTCTTACAGTATTTAAGATATAGCAAGGAAGTGGCTAATTTTTTCATGTGTGTATATATATATATGTACTCAGACATATATGTATATATATAAAAAAATTGGCACTAATAGGTGGGTTTATTGGTCTTTTTCTAATTGTATAATTTAATTTAGTACAAAGTTTGTAAAATATCAGAGTATATATATTGTTTCTACAACATGGTATTGCATTTATATCTTTTTACTACAGTGATCTGTGACAGCTGCAGCAGCTTCATGTTGTATTTTTTTTACTGAAATTGTAAGATATCCATCTTAAAGACATCAATTCTAAAAAAAAAGTAAAAAAGTTGTGTACAGAATATTCCTTAGTGGTGGAATTAAAATGTACGAAATATTTGCTTTTTTCAAAAGAAACACAAATTGTATTTTCTGTTAAAAGTTTAAAGATTTTTGCTATATATTATGGAAGAAAATGTAATCGTAAATATTAATTTTGTACCTACATTGTGCAATACTTGAAAAAAGGTATAAAAGTATTTTGAGTCAGTGTCTTACATGTTAAGAGGGACTGAAATAGTTTATATTAAGTTTGTATTAAAATTCTTTAAAATTACTCGGCTGTGGTGGTGTGTGTGTTCTTCGTGTCCCACTGACAATCGGAGCGCCGCGTTCCTTGTGCTGGCACTGCCAGGGATGCACCAGAGTCTGACTCAGGAGCAAAGGGAAGGGCGGCTCTGTAGCTGCACCTCATGGGGGGTTCCTTACCCAAAATACTCCTGACAAAGCACAGAACCCCATTAGGGATTTGCCTGCAATTATTTGAGCAAATTCCGCTTGTTTTTCGTAACTGCAGCTCACTGAAGCCAAAAGGGTATTCTGCTTTTTTTTCCTTGATAATTAAGACTCTTAAGCTCTGTGAAGGTTTAGTTATGGGGTGATGGGATGTGTCTAGCAGGGACTCAGGTGATTCAGTTACATTTCCCTTCCATGTCGTGGGCATTATTGGAACTATTCTCTTGGGAGGTCCTAGACCAGCAAATCAGCGTTCTGCCTCTGTATTAGGGATTAATAGCTCAAAACTGAAACTGAATAAAAGTGCTGATTTACAGCTTACTAAACCCATTGTAAACTCACATTTTATATGCTCTATTTCAAAGAGAAATGTAACGCAACTACACTGTGACATTCTAAGGTATTTATTTTAGCAGATTTTACCAATTTTAACTGAATAGATGCTTAAAATCAAATGGGAGTGGGAGGGGAAAGAATTCAGAGGCTGACAGAACAACTCAGTTTTTCCAGGGCTATTTTGAAGTTGTATCCCTTACTCTTTTCCATCTGCTCAGCAAACAGTGTTCCTTGCTAATGGACGTTGTCAAGGGGAAGAGAAACTGCTTTAATGTGTAAATCTGACAAAGGTCAGCTTATGTTCTGTGGCAGCTCCAGCCGTACAGAGACCCAGTGCTAAGTGGATAGTCCTTGGCTCTTGGCAGTGAGTTGTGAGCTACAGACAGAGCACAGGATTAAAATGAGCTGAACTCCAGTGTTCCGACAGTGGAATTTGAGACTGAAGGTCAGTCTTTTCCTGTTGGATGCACTCGATGTGACAAAAGGTGTGACTTCCATGCACACCCCCCTCTTTGGTGGGAGCGGAGCTGTGGTGGCAGCAGCCTGTGCTTTTCACACCAGTGTGAGCTCCCTGCTTTGGGCAGAGGCTGGGAAGAGCTGGCCGGGCAGAGGTGGGAGGCTGACAGTGGTATCCATTTCCAGTGCCATGACAACCAGTTCAAAAGCAATAATGGAGCGAAGGGTTTTTTTCGGCATTCATCTGTCTCTGTTTAACTGGCTCCCTTTACTGAGTTTGCCATCTGGTTTCTCTTTCCACTCACGGCACAGCCGCGGACAGCACCAGCCTTAAAAGCGCATCATTTGGTACCTCATTTTAAGTGGATGATTTTACTTTTAAAAGGAATTAGAAAAATGCTGGATCAATTGCTGGAAAACAGAATGCCAGCTCTGTGTATTATTCCTATTTGAATGCCTAGACTTTAAGATTTACTACTGTTCTACTATTTACAGCATGATACTAATACCTTAACTGCCCGAGAGGTTGAGCAACTCTGACAGTGGAGACTCTTCATGTGTTCTGTAATATTTCTATTCCTGTGATTTAAACTGAGATCATTTGTTTTAAAGGTCAGTGAGCTTATCCTCTTCCCAGGCTGATTTGTTCCCTTCCACTGTAACCAGCTCTGTGTCTGAAGGGCCATGCAAGGAAAAACCTTTTGGAACACGCGTTTTTTGCAGCACCTTTCAATATAAATATTTGACAAGCAGGGTTTAGTTCTGGTGCAAGGAGACAAGTCAGAAAAAGAGCTTCAAGTTCTCTCAGTGCAAGTGTGGAGATTTTTAATGTTTTAATGATTTTTAACGTTTAAGCGTGAATGATTTTTTAATCTTCTTAGAGGAATGAGAGATGCCTGCTTTGTGTTCAGTCTGCTTCACCCAGTTATTTATCTTCTGCTGAAGTTTGGTGCTGAATTTCTAAGATCAAACATTTACATTGCAACATTCTGTTCTCACCGAGTGCCAGGTCAATCGCTGGGGTCATTTGTGCACACCCAGCATTCAGCTGTCAGGTAAATGCACTTGCTTGGATAGAAAGGACGTAAAAAGGGGGAAAAGGAAGTGTTTGCTCGGTGCAAGTTCTTTTGTATTTCTCATGTGAACATGCAATTTGCTTCCTTAGAACTGCCAGTGTGAGTTAAACCTTGGAAGGTGGCTTTAATTTACAGTGAAGGAAAGGATAGAAATATAAGTATGTGACCCCCTTGATGCTGCTTAGTGCCTCCTATCACCTCACCCACCCAAGCACAAGTACAAGGCACTTTGGTCTGTGGGTCTCACTTAATTCAGCACAAGTCAATAACTTTTCAAAACTGCAGTCTAAGATCCCTGAAGCTGCTCAGAGGCTCCAGCGTGGCTGCACAGAGGGTTCAGGGGACAGCTACAGTCTGTGCTGTGTTCATTCTGTGGGTAGGGAACAGACCTCCCTCTTGATCAGGAGTCTGGTAATGGCCACCAAAATTAAACTGGTCTGGTTATTTCTGCCGCAGGAAGCTGGGTCACGGGTGGAGTTCACAGAGCAGTGCTCCTTTGCTGTGTCCTGTTCTCCAGGGTCCCTGGAGCTGAGTCTAGGGCCTGGCACTGCAGCTTGGTGAGTACAAGTTCTGCAGTTCCCAACTTCAGCTCGGGTAATTCATACACATTGAGGATGAGGCTCTGAGCCACATGATTTAATTGAAGCTGTCTCTGCTCATTGCAGGGAGCTGGACTAGGTGAGCTATCAAGGTCCCTTCCAACCCAAACAATTCTATGGTTCTATAAGCCACAGAAAGATCATCCTTCCTTGATGAAAAATCAGAAAGCTGCTGAACATTGTTTGTGCAGTCTCTTGGTGCACAGCCAGGGCAGATGATCCCCCAGAGCTGCACCCTCTGCTCCCACCACATCCCAACCTGCAAAAACCTGGTGGGAGCAAAAAGCCCAGCTGTATTCTGAACTATCAAGTAACCAAACAACGAGTTGTTAAATCAGCTCTTTGGACTGACATGGGATCAAAGCAGAGTTCATGTACTGATCTGACGCCCCAGACTGTTCTATTAACGTTTCAGGAATAAATACCTCAGGGTTTGTGTTGGTAGTTTTGGAGCAGATGAAGCAAACCGGTGGTTCAGCACTCTTTTTTATATCATCAGCAAGTTGATTTAAATTGAGTGTTCAGAGCTGGCTGCATTCCCCTCATGAGTTGCATAAAAAGTTTGCTAAATTGAACTGCCAGAGCTGTAAAATCCTGCTGAAGGGACTGTTTCCAAAGATCAGCGAGAGGAACGGTTAAACTGTTACCGTGGAAGTGCCTGTGTGACTTTTGTCCTCTTGGCTTTATTTTAGTGACAGTAGTAAGGAGTTTTGCCTTACAGAAGGGAAAAGGCATTAAGACTTGGGAACATAAACCACATTCCCTTTGGCACTACGAGTTCTCTACCTCATAAACAAAATATGATCGGTGTGTGGAACAAATGGCAGGTGTAAAATATTTTTAGAAAAACCTTGGCATGCAGTGCAGACATCTCTCAACCCCCATCCTTTATTCTGTCAGCTTTGGTTTGTTAAAAACAACCTGTAGTATCAATGGCTGCAGCTTTGGTGGAACTTGCTGTAGTTTTCATTTGGTGATTTAGCACTTCAGAGGCCTGGAATCCGAGCTCCTCTGCGCTGAGTTTTGGGACACTCTTATATTTACACAGTCTGTCAGCCATGGAGCTCATTGTGCTGCATTCCCTTGTCCCCTTGGCTTCAGGATTACCAAGAGCATAAAACAAAAGAGGACTCTGGGAATGTAGAGCCTTAATTATTGTTTAGTGCTCCTGCAAGCTTCTCTGAGAATTTTTTGTCAACTGGCTAATGCCTTTAAAACCAGACCTGGAAATCCACCTTCTTTCCTTGGCAGAATGTATTCATTCCCTGCTACACCCATAACCATGGCTTTTCTGCCTCCCACAGCATCCTCAGTAGGACTGAGTTCTGTGTTGCTCCCTTTGTTCACCACCTCTTGCTACTCGCTGTGCTGCTCCAGGCTTTCATGCTGCTCCTCTCTGCACCCAGACTCCACTTGTGCCTGACCTCAGCTCTGAACTGAGCGATGCTGGAGCTGCTGTGCCAGGGGAGGCTCCGCACGCGAGGCTCCAGCCGGAGAGGTGCCCTCTCCCAGCACCTCCTGGGCTCAGGCTTTGCTTGGCTTCACTTCAAAGAAGCAGTGTAAAGAGCTCGGGAATGTCAGAACACAGGGAAGGGTTGCAGGAGGTGCTCTCAGTCCCAGGGAACGGGGTGAATTTGCTGCTTGGGCAGCCTCAGTAATGCAACAGCCCAGGGGTTTTCAGCCACGCTGACGGGAAACAGAGGTGGCAGGTTAGAGAGGAGCAGGGTGGCATAGATGACAGCTCAGGCACCCCACAGCCCAGAGCTGACTCTGGGCAAGCCACTGCCCTTTTCTGTGTTGTTTCTGCCTCTGTCTCCATTGAAATCCGCTGTTAGCAAGTGTCAGACTTTCCCTGGCTGTTTGCTATAAGGAACTTTATCCAGTTTCTCTGTGCCACAGGAATATCTTCTGAGGTCGACCTGCCATTCCCTCCTTTTATTGCCTTTAGTCTCTGTGGCCTTGGAGCGTCCCCGTTGTACAGTTCTCTTAACCTGGATTAGGTGACCTTTGTGTTTTGAAACAAGGCAAGCCTATAAAAGTGAGGCACTGGGTTCTCATTGTCCATGGTTTGTGGAGTCTGATTCATCCCCTGTCAGAGCAAAGGCCTCTGGAGCAGTGAAATCTCACATACTGACTATTGTGATTCTCTAAAAGAATCTCTGTGGATGTTTCTATAGATATGAAAGTATATATTCCTCCAGTACAAATCATGTGAAAATTTTGCAACAGCCTACCCACTGAAGCTGCTGCTGGTCAAAATTAGATTTGCAGACAGATTTTGCAACTAAAACGAATTCCCCTTTGATTTTTGTTAGACCCTGATGTTAAAACATCCCACGTGCCATCAGAGACAAGGGCTGCTGGGCTCTGCCACAGCCATGCTATGGACTATGAATCTTCCACAGATGGACTGAGCAAGAGTAGATCTGGTGATTTTAAGCCCGTATTTGAGCCTTTAACTCCCTGCTGAGTCTCAGAGGTTGTGGGTAACTGCGATGTGTTTTTGAAGCCCAGGGGTCTGTGTCTTTCAGGGTTAACCAGGTACACACAGCACCTCTGCAAATGAGTGGAAGAGTGCAAAATTCCAATTACTGTTGAAAATATTAACACCTGGGGCAATTACCTACTTTGCAGGTATATGAATACTACATATTGAATCTCATGTTGTATTTATTAACTGCTTTGAGACATAGCTCATATTTTACTTGAGAAAATTGCTATTTCATTTTTGAGTAACGGATATGGATGTTCTGCTCTTGTGCCTTTAGACTGTTACAGTGCTATTCTTAAGGATTCATTTCAGCACTGCTAAACCAAATCACTTGAGAAATTGTGGTTCAGTCTTCCAAGAATATTTTAGAAATTATGAGGTAATCATAAATAATAATCCATCTCACACCATATTAATTTATCTTCTGGGTATAGAGTTGAATAGATTTCAGAGTTTTCTAGCTCCTCTCCACAAGTCCACTAAGAACTTATATTTATGTGAAAATGCAGGTCCTTAGGAAATCACAGTTTCCCTGGAACTGTCACTGCACAGGAAACAATATCGAAGGGACAGTGATGAGCTCAGAAGCGCTGGCAATTAACCCCAGCTGCTTAATGGAATCAGATTTCTAAATGACACAGAAGGACTGAGACCTGCCACCACCGTCCTGCCCCTGTGCTGTGCAGGACAGATTTGACAGGCTGGTGGCAACAACTGCAGGCAACCACCCCAAATTAACTTGTACACACTGATAAGGGACAGAAACACTCAGTAAGAGATCAGCCACTGCATCTCCAACCTCTCACTCCCGACCTGCTAGGAAGGTCTCCAGAACTGCTTCAAAAGACAATCCAAGTACTAAAATTCCTGACTCCAGGATAGAAAATCACACAGATATTGATTGCATATCACATTATGGTTTTTGCTACCACCAGACATCCCTAGGCAATAATTATTCCTGTCTCTCTTACTCTCTCTTTGTGCCATAAATGACATAATCAGCTGTCCTCTGGCTAGCATCCTCCCTTTGATCAACAGGAACCAATCACCCTCTCTCTCAAATTGCCTAATTCATTAATTTAATGAAATCTAATACAGAACAATTATTCTCAACCTGTATTTAGCTCTAAGGTTATTGCTTCTATTTCAGATCTGAAGCAGCCTGATGTGCCTGCAATCATGTGTAGTCTTTCTGAGTGTGCCCACTGACCTAATAAACCGTGTCCCCTGTCCCTGCCCTTGCCTCACTTGCATCTTGCCCTGTCCTCGCTCCAACGCCTCTGCTGCACCTCCAGGCTTGTTCCTGCCAGGCTGAGCCTGCCAAGGAAGGCACAGCCCCAAGGAGCTGCTCTGGGAGGTGCTCTGCTGGCCCAGTTCGAGGGGGAGGCACAGGCATCGTGTGCTGGAGCTGCTCTGTCTGCACCAGTCCCACCTCATCTCCCAGTGCCACCTGGCCGGGGCTGGTGGCAGCTGAGAGAAGCTGCTGGTGGCACTGGGGAGCTGGGAGCAAGGCTGGCTGCCTCATCTCATTAGACAGCACTCATTTGGGGGCGATGAACTTTTAGAGGTCAGTGAAGTTGTCTTTCATTTTTTCTTGGTGTCTCTGTGGTTTTAAAAATTCAGTGTTTGTAGTCTCTGACCTGCCCGAAGTGAGATAGCAGAAGATCTGATTAAATTCAGCATCTGGATCTCATCTCTATACATCAGTCCTTTTTCTGTGTTCTGCTGTACAACCTCTCTCCTACCTTGTTTAGTCCTTGAAATTCCTAGGTTGCCCCCTCCTGATTTCCCTTTCAGTTTTCCTTCAAGGCCTCCCTTAAAACTTGCTTTTCTTAGTTTCCTTCCCAAAACAAGCTGTTCTCCCCTCCTGCTTGTCTGAGGTCTGTGCCTCACCATGTATAATTTGCAGTGTATTATCTGATGGAGACTGTAATCTCTCCAGGGCAGGGCTGTGTCCTGCCCTGGACTCACAGTTGCCTGTTTCACTCTGTGAGGCTGAATAAGAAGGACAGAAATAGAAGAGTACACAGACACTCCCAAATAAACTGTGTTTTGTGATCTGTGTTCCAGAAACAAATCTAGGAACAATTGTTATTAGTAACGTGGTTTATGCTGTACCACTGAGGCTTGGGAAGAAGTAGATCCTTTAGGCAAAGAAACCTCCTTTACAAAACATTTGTGGAATGTATTTATCTAAAAATACAAGGGCTTATGTTAGAGAACAATGTTCCTCTGCTGACTTACAGTTAACTGTCAATGGCGACACAGGACTAAAACCTTTTAACCAGTCCTGCTGTAGTAATATCTTACATTTATCCCTTTCCTTCTCTGCAGCATCCCTTTCAAGGCTGATTTCCTTGGCCTCTGCTGCTTGCTGTTGGGAGAGTCCCACTCACTTGGCTCTCCCACTGTGGGAGGAGCAGAAAAGGAGGATGGATGAGGAGCAGGATGACCCTGCTCACAGAGGTAAAGGTTGGGGGTGAAGCCTCAACCATGCAGGACAGACTTCTTCTGAAAGTCTGAAACTGAAACTTTCACTGAAACTTCCCTCTGCGCATGTGCGAGGGGTAACGTGTGGCTAATAATGCATTTTAAAATGCATTTTGGCCTGGGATCTCCAGTGAGTTTGGCTTTTTGCTGCCTGCACAAATGGGCTCTGCACACAAACATCTCCCTGGTGGAATCAGAGAAGGAGCGCTCTGTAAGCGGAGATGAGGATCAGCTCTGAGCCCAACCTGGAGGTGCCTCCCTCCAAAAGCCAGCGTGGTTACAGAGATGGATTTTGACTTTGCCTCTTTTCCAGAGAGAGCTGGAGCTGCCTAGCCCAACCCTGCTGCCGGGGGCATTGCTGCGGGGTGGCAACTGGCCCGTTCCCTTTCCTGACATTTGCATTTGCTGGAACAAAAGGCTCATTCTGGCTGTGGCCGGGCTCTCGCAGCGCCCGGCTCCCAGTTGCTTTTTGGAGAGAACAGTGCTGGAGTGCCCGGTTTGAGCCCTCCTGTGGGGCACTGTCATCTCGGATATTTTGGTCCTTTGTCGTGTATAATAAGATATCTGTGTTATTTGCAAGCAGTTAGTCATCTGTTAGTCAGAATGGGTTTGTTTCCCTTGAGGATGTTTAGGATCACATAACTCTTAGAGGCAGACGGGAAAATGTCTGAAGATGTTGGGATTAGTCATATAACTGCTGCAGTTATCTTCATCCAGAGCTATTTCTTTCACTCTCTGTTAGAGCTCCTGAACTTGAGGGCTGTATCCGACCTCCAGCCTTTCCCAGAACGACATTTATCTGGGCAGGCTGGAAGACAAAGAGGAGCCCAGGCTGTACAACCTCTATCCAGTTATTTCTTTCTTTACTTGTTTTTCCTTGGGTTTTTTTTCATAACCGCTTGATAAATCATGCCATGGAGAACTGGAAATGGGAGCATATGACCTGCTCTCCTACTCCTGCCTTCCAGGAGGAAGGATTTATTTCTCTGGGCTCCCATTCCCGGTCAGAACGAGGTATAACCCCATTTCTGTGTCTTGCAGAGGAGCTCTGAGGTTTCCTTCTTGCCTGAGAGCCCTGGCTAACCCCGGGCTATGATACCACCGCTGTTGTAAAGCACCTCCTAATCACCCACAGGCTTTTATCCTCAGGAAATCCCCCTGTGGCATCGCCTTCCCCTGCACTGAGGTGGGGATGGAGCAGAGCCAGCCGTCCCCTGCTGAGGTGAGCCCTGGACTTTGGCACCACCAAAGTTGGCCTTTTCCTCCTGTGAAGTGCATGATCCCTCCCACAGCAGGGGAAAAGGGAAAATATGATTTGCTTTCCATCCATTCAATGTCCTGTGCTTGGTCGGGGACAGCTGATTATGGGGTGTTTTCAAGGGACCTGATGCTGAGTGGGACTAAGCAGCAGTGACTGTCACTGTGGGCAGGGGTGCAAACCCTCTCTGCTGGGGATCCCTCGGGCTGTGCCCACTGCGAGGATCTTAATGGGTGTTGTCCAACCCTCAGTGGCACCCCAGCAGCACAGGGACAAGCCAATTGAGACAAAAATGAAGGAAAATTGGAAATTGGTCACTGTTACTTGTAACTCTTTGAGGTCCTTTTAGAAACAGACCCCAAAGGGCCACCAAACCCCAATGGATTTACCCTGAGGGTCCCTCTGTGGTGCTGGCAGCCTGGGGTGAGGGGTCTGTGTGGCACTTAGCTGCTTTAAGTGCTGTTTGCATTCACAGAGGTCAGGTGCTGGGAGGCCACTTGCAGAGCAAATGCCTTTGCTGTGCACCTTGTCCCCGTGAACTGGAAGAACCTGAAGGACTGGTGAAATGGGGACCTGCAGCCAGCTCCTGCCAGGACTCACTTGGGGCTTATTCTTTCCTCAGTCCTTCCAGAAATGAAGTAACATTTGCTGGGAGGTGCCTTCCACCGTGGCAATTGGCCCACGAGGCTGTGCTGAGGCACGGCTGGGGCTAGGATGCACTAAAAATATAAGTGACAAGTGTAAACATTGCCTTTTGCCAGGGTGGGACGGTGTCTGAGAGAGCTGCCAGGGACGGCCAGCAGCTGCAGGTGCCAGGGCAGAGAGGGGCACACGCTCTCTTCCTCTGGGTTGTTCTGGGGTTTCTTTAAAAAAGCACCTATTTAAAATTCTAACAGCTTCACACGTTAAAATTGCAGCTTTTCCCTCATCGTGCCGCGGTAGCCACGTTTCAACAGGTCGGGGAAGGGACTGCAAGGGGGAAAACAAGTAAATGAAGAAACAGGAAAAACCTACGGAAGGAGAAACGCCTCCACCTCCTCCCTCCCCTGCAGGGCTCTCTTCTTCTTCCTTTCGTTTTCTTTCTAAGCCCTAAAAGCGAATAGAAAAATTAGGAAGGAGGTGGCCTGCGCCCCCTGCGGAAGGTGCCCGGCACAGGGGACGGGACAAGGGGACAGGACAAGGGGACAAGGGGACAGGACAAGGGGAC
>VWZT01003572.1:388810-400285 GCA_013397055.1 Pachycephala philippinensis | reverse complement strand
TCAGGTTGGACGGGGCTTGGAGCAACCTGGGCTGGTGAAAGGTGTCCCTGTGCACAGCAGGGCATGGGAAGAGAAGGTCTTTAAAGGTCCCTTCCAACCCCAGCCCTCTGATGATTGTACAGTGGTAGGACGTGGTGAGTCCTGCTGAGGCTGGTGAGACCCCCTCTGCCCCACAGCTGCCCTGGAATACCCTGGTTGCTCCTTGCTCTCTGTTCAGGGATGGAGGGATCTGGCCAAGGCCAGCCTTGGAGGCATTTTCAGAAGGAGCTTTGTGATTTCCAGCGTCTTCTCCCAGCAGCAGAGATGCAGGAATTGTGGGGATCTTCTGAAGAGCCTCAGGGCTCCAGAGCTGGGTTTGGGGCCGTGCCTGTTGTCTGTCCTGCAGCACGGGCTGCTTCTGGGGGAGATGAGGGCTGGTGAGGTCACTGTTTAGCAAGACCTGATATTATGGGGCTGGGATGTGGCTGAGATTCATCTGGTGATCTCAGGAGCACGTTGCTAACAGCAAGGAGCATTCCCTTAGCAGGGCAGTGACCTGTCCAGCCTGAACATGTGCCAGTGCTGCTGGGATTTTGAGATGTCCATGGGCTTTTGTGCCTGTTAATGGGAATGGTGCAGGTCGCCAAGCTGCTGGTGCTGTTTTGAGAGGTGTGATGTGGAAGATCTGCTCGGGGGGCTGCCTGCACACCAGAGCCAGGCTGGACCCCCCTCAGATCCATGTGTGGATCACCCAGCTCTGGAATGGGAGCAGCTTGCTTGAAGTTGTTGTAGGAATGCACAGCCAGGACTCGCTTTCCCCCCATGTATATTAATCAATATCACATTTCATCTGCTGCTTTATCATCCTGTCACTTGGTATTAGTGCAGCTCCTCACAGTCAGCTCGTGGCTTTGCAGCCCTGAATAATTTCATTTCAATAACAACAACCTTCATATTCCACCTCTCCCATCCATCTCCCAGAGCATCTCCACAGGTTCCTTGGGACACTGCCGATGACTTCTCTTCACAGTGAACACTGACCTTTTGTCTCACCCTTTCTTTCTGATGTTGCAACCAGCTGTTGGCTCAGGGGGCTGTCACACCTCTCCCAGACTCAGGACAGCTAAATGACTTTAAAAGCCTTGGGTGAGGAAGCTGGAGCTCTAAGGCCTTGACCCAAGTCAACTCCTTCAGCTGGACCATCCCTGTCCTTGTGACTGCCGCAAAGAAAGTGTCACAGAGCATCACTTCCCTCTGTTGAAGCACACACACTCTTCCTTCTCACATCCTATTTACCACTCAGCTGTGAGTTTTAGCCTCTCTTACAGTTTGTACCAGACTTGCTGAGTTTTCATACCCAGCCCTTGGGAATCTGTCGCTGTAGAGATGGGTCACGACACAAACACACTCCAGGCCATGGTTAATGCAAGTGCAGGCACCTTTATTTCTAAAAGGCCTTTTTTATACAGTGGTTAGACACTCGTGCTAAGTCTCTGTTGGCTTCTGCATTAACACCCCATAAAACTACTGGTTGCTTGCTACCACCACCCATTAGAAAACAATTCTAAGCTAATAACAGCCTCCCTAAGACAGCTGTGCATTCTTCATCAGTTGTTTATGGTTTCTTGCTCCTTGTTGACACCAGACTTCTCACGGGTACAAGTCCAGTTCTCAAGGGTATATAGAGATTTTGTCCAAATCAATGTCTGTGAGACTTTCTGAGCAGCTGTCAGCTTCCACAGGAACCCTTCTCTAAAATTAGCCCCGTGTTTGCCACCTTCCCTGCTCTGGTCCTGCCACGGACTGAAGCAAAGGTTATCTGCTGCAGTTAATGGTTAAGCAATGTTTTATGTAAGTACTTTTACCCTTGGGTGAAAACCACCCGATCCTGGAGATTTATTGCTGTTATTTTCCTGTTTATTTCAAGCAGTAGAGGAAGCAATGTCCTTTACATGTGTTACAGTCCCCCCTTGGCTCAGGGGTGTGAGGAGCAGAGCAAAGGAGAAAGAGAAGGCACAAAGCCCTTTATGGGCAGTTCTTTCTATGCCAGGTAATCCAGTCCAATTGTCATGTTGTAAGACCAGTTTAAGGTGGAAAAATGCCCCCTCTCCCTCCTCTGGAGGAATCTTTCCCTCTTTCCCTTGTCTCAAGCCTTTTTCTTCCCTCCTGCATGTCTGGGACACATGAGAGGGGTTAGGGATTGCCAGGTGGGACAAGCCCAGTGGCCCTTTCCAGCCTATGAGCACCAGTCTCCTGCCCGAGGGGGCAGTACCAGGGCTCTGGGGGAGGCTTTTCCCCACCCCGAAGTGTCCCTAATTCTGAAACAGGGACATTCAGCTCTCATTGCCTCTGTCAGAGCTGGTCCTTGGCACATGCAGGTCTGCGTCCACCAATGAACCAGAGGTTTGGAGTGACCCCCAACACCAGGGAGGGCTGGCTGGGAAGAAAGGTGGATGTAGGGATGGGTACAGAGAAAAACACCAGAGTTGGAGAGTTTCCTCACTGAAACCTGACCCACCTGTCAGCCCTTGGAGGACTTTCCATTTGCTTTCTAAACTCTGAGACCTAAATGTCGTGTCATTTGCCCAGCCATAAATAACTGAGAATTAAACAGACTGTGCTGCTTTTTGGCTAATAGATATGTCCTCTGGTCCTGCAACCTTATCTTCAAATCCCACTGCTGTTTGCACTGGAGATCAGGAACCCAAGCTGACTTTTTTTTTCCAAAACTGAAAGTGCTGGCAGAACATTCGTTCGGTTGTGCAACCTCCATTCAGAGGTTCTCAGGTCCTGGGCATGGGGCTCATTTTTTTGCCCTTTGACAGCTGCTGTAAATCAATACAGCAGCTGGAGGTCACTTGTAGTCAATCAGTAACCAGTGCTGGATGAGGGGAAAACACTAAATATTTGGTATTAAAACAGGCTCTAAACTGGATGTTCTTGCTCAGGCTGACATTTTCACAGCCGTGCCTTTAAAATCTGGCTCCATCCAGCCTCAGTAGAGGCACCAGCCTGGCCATGATCTTTTCCTGGTAATTATCCACAGGGAGAATTTCCCAGCACATGCACATGCACGAACTACAGCCAACTGGGGCACAGGGTGCTTCAGGTGGAGGAAGTGGGTCCTGTGGTGCAAGGTGCTCATTTGGTGCCAGCAGAATTAATCCTCCTTTTTGCAGGAAATCATTAGGTGTTGGCTGAAGCAGTGCAAAACCTTCATCACAACCACTTCCCTCAGAAACTGAGACCCATGGCTAGCAGGGATTCCTTGCAGAGGTCCCTAATTTCTTTTAAAACAAGTGGAAACGAAGCTCTTAAATACCTTTGCTGCCTGAATCATATTGCAGTGGCGTCATCACCGCTGTTTGCTCCTTCTTCTGGAGCTGGCTGCCCATTAAATCTTCTGCCTGACCTCACCTAGAGTCCCTGAAATGAGAACATGCTCAATTGCCTCTTTCCTTTGAGCTCAGCAGCTCTGGGCGTTGTGGGTGATGCAGGATCTGTCTCTGAGTAATCACCCAGCCAGCTCTCTGTGCGTGCAGCTCCCTGTACCCTCGTGCCCTGCCAGCTGTGTGACACCAGCCCGGTGTGACACCAGCCCGGTGTGACACCAGCCCTGTGTGGCACCAGCCCGGTGTGGCACCAGCCCGGTGTGACACCAGCCCTGTGTGGCACCAGCCCTGTGTGGCACCAGCCCCACGTGCAGTCTGTGTGCAGCAGCCACACGCTGTCACTTTGCTGCTGCTGTTTGTCCCCTGTTAACAGAGTGAGATGCAGCCACCTGTGACTCCTGCTGGGATCCAGGAGCTGCATGGACACCATCCTGGGTGGACACCATCCAGCTCCTGGATCCCAGCAGCAGTCACAGGTGGTTGCGTCTCGCTCTGTTAACAGTGTTTGCAGATTCGGAAGTTGCACTTCTCATCCTCACTCCAGGTTGGGAAATGGGCACCTCACACTGTTCAGGGCTGTCAAGTGTCCATCAGATCCATCCCTGAGCCCTGGGGAACTCCTGCAGGTCTCAGACCCAGCCAATGTGGGTCTGTTCCCACAGGACTCAGTGATCTTAGGAGGTATTTTCCAACCTTAATGATTCTATGATTCTGTGTTGCTTCCTGGCCCAGTGTCTGTGGGAAATGCTGTTTCCCTCCTATCTGCATGTGGAGGAAATCTTTGACATCAGCCACTGGCCACGGCTGTGGGGCTTCGTAGGTGGCATCAATCCCCCAGCTCTTCCCTGGAGCCTCTCACGGGCACTGGTGCTCCTTCTGAGCCCACAGCCACGCAGGGAAGAGACTCAAGGAGGCTTTTCCCTTTCTCTCTCTGCTCTCATACATTTTACACAAACTTTAAATACTGGCATTTCCTTCCAGCTTTCTGACAGCCTGAGAGAAGGGCCCCACAGAGCAGGGTGGAACCTGAGCTCATGAGCAACACAAAAGGGATTTCCTGGTCAGGAGCCACGTGCATGTGCCCATTAGTCCTGAAAGGTGGAGCAACATCCTCCAGCCCTGGCCCCATGCAGCAGCATCCCCGGGCTGCTGGACTGGTCAGGCTCGAATTTTAGGCTTCTTAAGGGTTTAATAAGAGGCTGAACTAAAATACTAGCTTTGAGTGGAGAGCTGAATTCTTCAAGGTCAGAAGGTGGAGAGGCTTGGGGCTGGGGTCAGTCCCATGCCACGGGGGTGTGGTGCTCCCAGCACTCTCAGGAAAGGTTTTTTTTCCTGGTGAGAAGGCGGGTGGTGCCTGTAGCACTGCTCCTTCTGCTTCAGGGCACCTGTAATGGTTCTGTGCAGTGGGGCACAGCCAGGGGCACCCCGAGGGGCTCACAGGACCTGGTCAGGACCTGGTTTGGGCAGGAGCTACACAAGAGTGGTTGTGCTGTGTCAGGGAGCTGGGCTGGTCTGTTCAGTGTCCATCTCACCCCACCACGTTGGAAAACTGACCCAGAATGAATTTTCTTGCAGAAAAACACTCACACACCAGGCCTGTGTGCCCAAAGGGGGCTGGCAGACACCTCACACTTTGCCCAGCCCTGGCTCTCAGTGCCTCGGAGCACTTGCACTCTGCAGGTTTTAAGTGCCTGCTGCCTTCCCAGGGGATTCACCAGGAGGGAAAGCCAAGAAAGCACTTTAGAGCCCAGGCTTCAGCACTGCACTGTGCTGGCTGGAGCAGCAATGAATCCTCTGCTTTCTGCTCCCAGCTACGTTTGCATCCCAGCTCTTCTGGAACAACCAGCTCCATGTCTCTCGAGTCATTCCAACACTCCCGAGTCACCTCAACACTCCCACACTTGCAAAATCCCTTAACTTCAGGAAAAAAGGAGCCATACAAATCCTGTCTTTATTAAACCTTCATCCTCCAAAACCTTTGTGTTAGCATGGCAAGAACATGCCACTTCTTACAGCTTGCTCCAAAAATGGCAGGTGAGCCATGGGACAGTGGTGGCTGCCACAGCCAGGGATGATGCAGTGGAGATGCCGGGTGGTTCGGAGGGCAGCAGGGCCAGCATCTCCCATCTGCAGAAGATGGTCTCCACAAGAACACACACAAACATTATGGGCCTTTAACTGGAGTTTTTTTCCCATACACTTAGGAAAGGTACAACAAAAAACGCAGCAGGTATTTTCTTGGTCAGCAAAACCTAGTCCAGACTCCTCTCTCTCCCTCCCTCCTCTTCTGAAGTTATCCAAATAACCGGAGATTTAGATCCATTCCTGTTGCAGGAACATTTCAGAAATAACCCAAGCCAAAACCACTGGGAGAGGAGCCCAGTTCTCCATCCTGCAGTGGTCTCTAGCCATGGCTTGGCTGCTGGTGCAGAGCGTGGAATCAGGGGAAGCAGAGCTGGACTCACATCCAACGCTGTTTCCCTCGCTGTGAGTTTTGCTCCCTGCAACAACCAAACACCCAACACGCACAGGCTTTGGGGGGTGCAGATGTCCAACCTCTGCCTGTTTAACCTCCTTCCCCAGCCCTGGCCATGCCCAGCCCCACCACAGGCCTGCAGCAGCACACGTGTGCCCACTGCCAGCCTCGGCCGCCCCGCAGCGAGCCCATGAGGTGGCACCATGGGGCAGCACTGCCTGCACCTTCCTGCCTCCCTTCCTCCCTTCCTTCTTCTAACCCAGACGTGTCTTGGCACTGCTCCAGCCCTGAGCTGGCCCTTTATGCAGGGCAGCAAGCTCTGAGCTCTGCCACAGTCACTTGGCTGAGCCCACGAACGAGGAGCAGGGACAAGGCTCACTATGCCATGCTTGCCCCTCTTCCCGGCAATCACAGTCCTCAGCAAGGCAGGGTGTTTCCAGGATCAGTCTTTTCTTTATTTAAGGATTTTGTATAGGCAAATGTTACATTTTTTGGACACGCAAATGTTAAAATGATTGATCCTATGTGTACTCACCTGCTCCCACCCATAGCCCGTGCTGGCTGGCTTAGGGAATTCATTCATACACCTAAATACAGTGGCCTGGTAGAAAGTGTATTCTGAGGTTTGAAAGACTCTAAAAAGGCTCTAAAAGGGTGACACTGATAAAAGCCTTTAAAGTGTCCACTTTGTCTGCTTGTGTTTGTGCAGTTCAGATTCAGGAGCTTCGTGTCTGCCTAATGCAGTTTGCAGACTCTGTATTGCATTTTCCTAGGTTGAATTTCATTCTGACTCCTCTTACTTTGCTCTCTCATCTATAAAAGCAGGATGGCTACTGAAAATAAGTAATAAATCGCTGTGTATGCTCAGGTGCAAAGGCTTTTCAAAAGCAACACAGCTGGCAGCACACTGCTGTCCTTCTGGCCTGGACTTTTTGTGATAGACAATATATTGATTGAAACTTAAATCGGGAATGAGGGTGTTTGCTGACCTTGTTCTGGTGACAGAAAAGTAATTTCAGGGTGAGACTGTGCCTTGAGTTTTTACAGGGACCTGTTGTCCTGGGCATAGGATCAAGGGAGTTTCTCCTCCAGTAAGGATTGCAAGATAGGTAGTAGATGCCATTTAAAAATGAGGTTTTTAAAAGGAAAAGGAAAATTGCAATTAAAAGAAGCAAACTCATAATGCATAGGTTGGTTAAATGTGCACAACTGTAAATATAGACAATAATTTACAGGCTTTTCTCTTGAAATATTAGTGCTGCTATAAGGAGCCAAGCGCGTGACTTAAAACGACGAACCAGACGAAAAATGAGACAGATTAAATTGACATTATATATTTCTTAGCTGTGTACCAACTAGCCAAACAAATGCTATGAATTCCATCATTTACGATGGAAGCTACATAAAAATTGTATAATTACTGCAGTGAGTCACCTAGTTAAATGGCACTCCTATATGGACAAATTGATTTCAATGCAAGATTAATGGCCTTTTACTGCTGGTTTACATGCCTGCCAAAGACCAAACTACGTTGTTGCTAAGCATCATTAATGGATTACAATAGGGGTTCTGCATAATTCCTACAGTGTATCTTCAAACAGCGTGTTTAGTTTGGCACTAGCCTAGCACTTGTTAGCCCTACTAACACACGGATCGGGGCAGCTCACACGTGTGAGGGAGGTTAATGCAATCCCAGGAACTCTTTCAAAAGCTCACAGGTTTTCTTGTGGATGACCTCACGGAGCTTGCGCACGCGCCGGATGCTGGAGGTGCCCACAAAGCTGTCTGGTTGTAGGACGGCCATGCCGTTGTGGACATCCCCCATGATGATGAGCTGGCCATCCACTGTGGTCATGTTGGGACATGGGCAGCTCCAGTCCATGTTCAAAAGCGTGATTTCTAGTGGTTCCTTCCCCAGGAATTTTAATCCCATTTTTTCATCCTTGAGAATCTCCTCCACTGTCACCAGGGCGTGTCCCGAGTCTTGGTCTTCGGTCAGCTCTGTGATGCGGCCCAGGATGACAAAGTCGCTTTTGCAGAAGCTGGTCACCAGCTTTTGGCGGGGTTTGCAGGCCTTGCAGTGCGTGTTCTTCGGGAAGGGGCACATCTCCTCGCAGGCCTCCCGGCTCTCAAAGTTGTTCTCGTTGCCTCCACACCCGCCATAGATGAAGGACTGGCACTGCTTTGTCAAGCTGTTGTAGGCCCACCTGGGCTCGTAGGCCTTGCAATGGCCTTGGAGGGCTGGCAGGTTGCAGATGTTGATGGGGCCGTTCATGCACGTCAGCATGCAGCTCTCGTAGGTCTCAAAGTGGTTGAGGTTGCTGTTGCAGTTCCCATAGATGAAAGTAAAGCAGTTGTTTTTCTTGGCGTCATAGTACCACCTGGTCTGCTCCTCCCCGCAGTCTTCGCTGTCCGGCTGCTTCAGACACTCATCGGTTGGAAAATGTGTTTTGTTCTGGGAAGCTTCCTTGGATGTGGGCTCTCCTCTGATGACTGACAAAGGGAAATCCGCGCGGAGCAGGCCGCCGCTGTTCTGGGCGGTGCAGGTGTAGATCCCCGCGTCCTGCAGCTGCGTGTTGTAGATGACCAGCTGGGCTATGTTGGTGACCACAACATTCCCTCTGACGTGGTTTGGCTTCATGATGACTTTGTCCTTGCCATCAACCTGCTTCTCCCATGTGATTTCTGGCTTGGGTCTCCCCGTAACGTCACAGAGGAAGCTGACGGTCTCTCCCACGTAGACGGACTGATGGACGGGGGTGTTCACCAGCGCGGGCGGCAGGATATCCACAACCGTCGTCTCGGAGTAGGCGGTGGTAGGGCGAGCTGTTGTTTCTGGGGGGATAGGGCTGGTGTTCGGCCAGGTGAGATGGTACCTACAGGTGACCACGTTCAGTGTAATGCCTTTGATGCAGGCCTCTGCATCCATGTAGCACCTGTTGTAGTAGGTGAGCCCGTCGGAGGCACAGGTGAAGCTTGGCTCCTTCTCACACCTGTCCTTGCACTTGCAGACGGGCTGCCCGTCCCAGATGTCGCACTCCGAGCCCTGCTGGATGCACATGAAGCGGTCACAGGTTGCCTCTTTGGGCATCCCCACGGGCCCCTTTTTCCCCTTGACGTCCATGTACCGAGCGGCCACACAGCTCTTGGTTCCACAGACATTGGGGCAGCACTTCTCAAAGGTCTCGCACTCCTGTGGGGAAGGAAAATAACCTGATCATTACTGGAAACAGAGGAAAGGCCTTTTTGGAGACTCAGCAAGCAGAGAGCCCAGAAACTCAGCTCTGCCACAGATATCTGTGGTCTGAAACTCAGTGTCCCCACTGTCAGTGAGTAGAAACATCCCCTCAGCATCTCCCAGGGGGTTCTGAAGTGCTCCAGGAGAAGACTCTTGGGAAGGAAAATGCAATTCTGTTTCTTAAACACAAACCTCATCATAAGTCTTTACCCCAGAGTCACATGGACTGCTTGACTACAAACCAACCACCCCCCTTCCACACTCTCTGAAATGCCTGAGGACAAGCCCTGAGAAACAAGAGCAGATGGAAAGTCTTATCATATGGCTGTAGGCAGTAATCCTTCTTATTTTCCACAGAAGTATGTAAAGTATTATTTGAATTCCCTGAGACTAACAGCCTGCTCTTGGAGGTGAAACTGCCAAGGATTTGTAATTGTTCACATTGTAGAGGAAATAATAGAATATCTCAGAAGTAAGGTAATTTTTGCTCCAAAAATAATTTTTCTATGGTATTTAGAAAAACAAACCCCAAACAGCTCATTATGGCTTCTCTGTCCTATTTTAGTCCTATTTTCAAATGCAGCATCGCTCTTCTAGTGATTTATTACACCCCGCCTCGGCTACAGTCAGCTCTAAATTGTGGTTAATTTTAGCAGAATTTTCATCTTCTGTGCAGAAAAGGTATTTGATACGTGTGATCAGGGCTGCTGGGTGGCTATGGATTACTTCAAGGGACCAGGAAACCTGCTACCATGTGCCCAACACATGGGGCACACTTCCACCGTGTGTTAAACCTCTACAAGCCCCCTAAAATCCATCAGCTTTCTCCATAAGTGAGAACAAAATGGTTTTTAAGCTACCAAGCTAAAGAGCTTCCCCCGAGTCCAGTATCCTTTCCTTATTGGGAAAAAGATGACCTAATACCAAAACTCTTTCCCCATTTCCAGCTGCACATTACTGGGTTTCAGAAGCAAAGCTAGAAACCAGGATGGGGGAGGTTTTCAGCTGGGGTTAAGGAGTGTGGCTTGGCAGAGTCCTTGGCTGCCTGCAGTACTCTCACTCCATCCAAGGTCCCAGGACTCTGTGCTGCCACAAGGCAAAAGGGAATATTTGTAGCCAGTGGCTTCTGGCTTTCAGGTTTTGACCAGTAAATTATTAAAATATCATCATCATCATCTGCTGCTGCTGCTGCTGGGGTTTTGAAAGTGTTTTAGTGTTCATTGCTGCACCTGGTAGTTGGAACAGAGGTGGCTTATTTGGGAATGGCAAAAGTAAAAAGAGCACCTTCATTTCCTAACACATGGGATCCATCTGAGTAAATGTCTTTGTTTACTTACGGCCAGAATTTTTGTCTGTTTTTTCCCCCTTTTTAGTGTTGCAGAAACAATCTGGCTACAGAGCACAAACCCAAACACTTTTTTCAGCACAGTAAATGTTCCTGTCAGCCAGGTTTGGGCTGCAGAAGCTTTGTCATGGGACATGATGTAAGAGGCAGGACAAACAGGTATTTTCAGATACCAGCTTGAGCTGGCAGTGCTGACAGGTTGAAAAATGAATTTTAGGGTTGTAAGCTAAACACATTTTGAGCTGGGAGCATCCCACAGAACATCTGCCTGGTCCTTTTAGCCATGCCCTGTTCTGCACCCCAAGCAAGCTTTGTGCTTCAAATGCAGCAAAGGCTGATGAATTACATATTAAATTAAACTATTTCACACGGGATTCCCCCCAGGAATATAAAACATTGATAGTGGCCACCAACAACAAAGAGCACGATAACACTGTTAAAATACTACAGATTGGCCCCAGGGCATGCTGAGTATCAAATTCAGACGTTTCTTTTGACATGAAGACAAGGAAAAGGATCAAACAGAGCAAGTGCTGTACCCACACCAGCAAAAGTGACAGCTGGCACACACCTCCCCTCCTAGCTGATAACTCACCAAACCTTTTCTATGTTATACGGGTCACGGGTCAGTTCAATACATGCGCTGTGTGCATTGGGTCCTGCCCGGTGCCAGCGCCCTTCCAGCTGGGACAGAAGGCTCCCACCAAGCCCCCCGACAGCCCCAGCAGAGCCCATGATGCAGAGACACAGAAATGTGCATCACTCACCAGGTCAGCATCACACTCCCTCTTGCAAGTGCTCTGTGCGTCGACCCACAGGTTGGGGTTCATGTCATTGGGGCAGATCCCAGCGTGGGAGTACCGGATTGGAGGTAGGGCTCTCCCTTTCAGAGAGACCTCCAGAAGCAAGAGGACACTGCTCTTCCCCAGCAAGATCCACATCCACCGAATGAACAGCACCAACAACATCTCAGAACTTCTCCAGGGCAGTGGCAGTGTCCGAGCTGGAAGTAGTTCTTGTTTCCTTGGGGTTGCTTTTTTTTTTT
>VWZT01003572.1:374201-388789 GCA_013397055.1 Pachycephala philippinensis | reverse complement strand
TTTTTGGTAAGCCTCAAGTTTTTGAGGAACCCAGACGCACCTGACTTCAGTAAAAACTTCAGCAAGCTTCTCTGCTGCCTCAGTCGATAGTGCAGTTTGGTCTGGACCTCATTGGATTAAAGGTCCTAGGAAGTCCCCCCCTTATTTTAAGAGAAACGCTACTTGTGCGAGCAGAGTTAGCTCTATTTATACCCTGCCTCTGTTAACAAGTCAGAAAAAGTAAACTTGATTTCTTTGACAGGCACACGCTTCCTATGTCCTGGTGGCAGTCAGACAGATTTGTTGCAAGAAAAAAAAGCTGGAAAGAGTTCAAAAGGCTGGAACTGGCATGGTGGGACCCCTGCATGTTTCTGAATGCAGGGAGGCCTTCTTAACCCCTTTAGACCTAAAGTACTTCCCTATGCTAAGAATGGCATTTACTTCTGAAAGGGGACTTGTCTAAGTAACACGGACCCGCAGTCAGGGGATTTCCCCACGGCAAGGGGCTACACAATCACTTGTTAAAAGGAACAAATAATAGGATTGAAGCAATTAAAGCCAGAATATCGTATTTTAACAAAGGAAGTAGGGAAGAAATAACTTATTTAAACTTCGGATCGACAAAGCAGAATGTCTTCGTAACTTCTCCCAGGGCTCCTCCAGGCTTTTTTCTTCTCTTTGGTGGGGAGATTTCCATGATGCTGGGTTTAATGCTGCCCTCCAGTCCCACCAGGAAGATGTTAAAAGTGTCCCTGAATTCCTCCACATTTCCTGACAGCCAGATCCCATTGTACAGTGCATTGCTGATCCCTTTAACAGCAACAACAAAAAAATAGTAGAAGTTCAACTCTATGGAAACCTGCATAAAGGAATGTACAGCATTTTTGCATTGGGGGGTGGGAGGGAAACTCGGTCAAGCCGAGTTCCTCATTCCCTGATTATTACAGCAAGGGGCTGATCCTGCTTGTGCTGAACACATGCCAAAATCCAGAGATGAGTGGCAGAAGTCCGAGTTGCTCAGCACCTTCCAGGATTAGGGCCTCTGGGCTGAGTTCTGGGCTAGCTTGGGTGGACCCTGCCTGTTGCTAAGACCCTCCTGGGAGGATCAGGTAAGTTTGCATCCCACGTGGAGGTTCTGCAGGGCTGGACCAGCAGCACTGTGCCTGGGGAGGAGGGAAGGGTGTGCATCCACCCCGTGCCCAGCACTGAGAGCTGCAAAGCCAGGCAGAGTCAGCCCTCGCTTTTTTCCATTAGGTTTATAAATCCAGGGTTGTTTTTTATGGCTGAGTTTGGACCTAATTCTCCCCTGAGTGATGATGGCTGCCAACCAGTACAACCAGCAGTGAACTGGGTCACCATGGGGCTCCTGCTCCTCCCCTGGGGCCAGGCAGCAGAGCACAGTGACCTGCTGCTGTTCCCTGGGATCGCCTCTGGGAGAAAGGGAGGGCAACCTGGAGCCGACCTGCCCCGGGCTGTGGCATTTCTGTAGCAACCCAGGCTTATAAAAGGGGCTCTGATTTGTGTGCCTGCATTAACCATATGCACAGTATTTGAATTTCATGGGATGTGCAAAGCGAAGTTGTCCAAATTAGCTATTTATGAGGAGCAAAGGCAACTGCCAGGCAGCAGTTTGCAGTTGATTTATTCACTCTGAAACTTTAGAAACCTGCATGACACTCGTACAAAGTGCGGCTGTGTGCTAAATGTTTTATTCAGTACTTGTTTACAAAGACAAACGCAGCACCCTGTGATGCCTAAAAAAGCCAACCAAAAATGACACATTCCCAAGAAGTACTTAAAATTCTTACAGCTCTATTAACAACAAAATTGCATGTGTTAGTGGTTCTGTTGACTAAACAAAGACATTTTCTATTGTAAAACTGACTACAGCTAAGCTTTGAAACCAGCTGTGTGCGGGTCTGGAGGAGTGCAGGTACCCTGGGTGCTGGGGAAGCTGCCTTGATGACCTCAACAGCCACTGCACATGCACAGAGTTTTCCCTCAATCCACGGCATTGCCACAGAGTAGCCATGGATGTGATTTTTCCCTGCCAGCTTGAATCTTTTATGGCCGTTTTACCCCCTTACCTGCTGGGCCAGAGATGGATCTTGCAGCCTCCATCTCCTCTCCTGGTGCCAGACAGCCACATCCTTGCTAGCTTTGGTGAGTGAGAGACACACTAATGTGGGCCACCGTAGGTGGAACTCTGTTCCAAACAGGAAAAAACAACACTATCTTATTTTTAACTGTCTCTGACCAGGGATCCCTTGCCCAGAGGCACATTTCAGCTGTGGGGGAGCAGAGCGGGGCTCTGAAAAATCAGACACTGGTTTGCAGCAGACACACAGAGCAGCCTTCTGCTTTGCTGTGTCCTCCTCCATCCACAGAGATATTCTCCAGGGACAGGTAAGTCCCATTGCAGCTTTCTGCTTTCAGCTCTGAGGTATCATGTTCCTGGATCAGTCCCTTGGTCACTTGAGCTCAGCCAGGAGAGAGGAAAACATTGCCATAAATCTCCCTGTGAATGTGGGCAGGCAGCTCCAGAGGGCAAGGAAGACAATGAGGGCTCCAAACAACCCTCGACAGCTGCCCCATCCCTGCCAGGACATCCCAAAGATGCTGTTACGAGCCTGAGGAACACATCCAGGAGGGAAACCACTACACAGGCTGCCCTGGCTTGGCTCAGGGACAGCGGGGACCCTGATTATCCCAGCACGGACAGCCAAGCTCTGACTAATGCACTCACTGTCTCCTGGGTTTCATTGAGGGCTGTTTTCTTGCCTGGTTTAAGTTAATTTAACTCCACTGACCTCAGTGGATCTGACTGGACACTCCAGAACACCACCAGTTAATGCCAGTTGTGAACCGGGGCCTCTGTCAAGGTCCTTGGGCCCAGTTTTTCTGTTCCTCCTTGTGTATAAAGCACTGTGCATTTTTTTCTTTAATATAAACAATAAAGTAATCCCCATTCTCCATTGCTATGAACAAATCCATTACAAAAGCTGATTTTATGGCTTATCTTATCTCAGATACTGATGTGATAAAAGAGATCAAGCCATAGAAGCAACCCTATTACTATCCCAAAATCCCCCTTTCTGATGAAGATGCTGGAATGAGTCTGCTGGATGGGGAACTGAGATGAACTGCTCTGGATCTCAGATGGACAAACCTGAGCCCGGATGGCACAAAGCAACATCCTAGGTCTGCTCCCAGCAGTGGAGACAGTGGTTTGTGACCAGCCCTAGTCCTGAAAAGGCCTCCTAGGATGCCCAAGGTCCTGGTTTAGGGTTGTTAATCCAGAGCTGGCTTAACTGTTGTTGGGTTTTTTGTAAATTATAATTTCTTTGCCCTTTTTCCTGCCCTCCTCTTCTGTGCCAAGTGTTGACCCAGTGTGTGGTGTGAAACGGGATTCTCCGGTGTGCGAAAAAGTATAATTTTATTTGTGTATTTTTCCTTAAGCTGCTGTTAAAGGAGCAGCAAAGTGTTGATCATATTTACTAGGCCAGCAGTCCTCATCTGGAGTTACTCAGTGGAGGCTGGATTGATCTGCTGGTTTTATTGTGGAAGGCTCTTGGCAGGAAGCGTCACCCTGCGATGTTAAAGCTCCAGCTCCCATTGATCTCTTCCTCGGCACAGGGGCCCTTCCAGCCCCAGCCTCTCGTGCTCCCTGGGCCCGCCGCCACTGGCAGCCGGCTTTGCCAACACAAACACGAGCCACCCCCTCTCCAGACGGGCTGTGACTCATCGCTGCCAGTGGCACTCTGCTGCCTGAGGCATCGAGACCCTACCTGAGGGCTCCCGGCTGGAGTGGGGGTGCCATGGGTGCCCCCAGCACCCGCTGCAGATCAGCGCCAGGGTGAATGTTGGGTGCTCTGCCTCCGAGAGTAGCACAAAGCAAAGGCTCTGTCTGGTCCTTGAGGCTGCCCTCCTCCTCCTCTCACAGGAGAGCCTGGTGCCAACTCCCTGCACTGCCCACAGCAGTGCTCAGCCCCTTCTTCCAAACTGGACACCCAAACCTGCCCTGCCCACAAGGACCCTCATGCAGGCAGCTCCAAGGACATGCTCTTCTTCAGCCCCACGATCATCATGCACCCTCTGTACGTGGCTCCTTCTCCATGCACAGCTGAAAATATGATGTCTGAACAGAAGAATACTCTAAAAAACCTCTTTCATTTAGACAGTAACAACATTCCAAGCTGTATGTAAAGCTTACTGCACTTAAAGCTGATAGCCAGACATTTGAGAGGGAACGTCACTGCCAGATCACTTTTGGAGCACAGCTGCCAGCTTGTCTCAAACAGGAACATTGCTTCCATACTCACAGAGAAATACAGATAATGCTTTGGGACCTCAGCTTTATCTTGCTTTAAACTACAAAGAGTCAAACCTTCCCCTTTGAGTGATATCCTGAACCTCGGCAGGAGCTGCTCAGGAGATGGCCAGGGATCCCAGCTCAGATGCCTTTCCACAGCCCACAGAAGACCACACATCTCCTGCTGGCTGGACGGTTGGCTGAGCGAGGAGGATTTTTGGCAACATGAGATGCACCTCTGAACATCAAAGCGCAGGCAAAGGCTGCTGTGCTGGCCACATGCTTTGGGAGCACATGCACATGGGCCAGGCAGGTTTGGGCTGAAGGTGTACAATGGGAACAGCCTGCCTGGGTCCTATTTTGGCTCTCTTCATATGCATAATTAGCAGCAGAGGCATATTTCAGTTTTCCCCAAGTTAAGATAGAAATCTCCCTGTAAGCACTCCGAACTAACAAGTGCTGTTTTTGACTTCTGAAATACCATATCTGAGCAGATCCCAGAGTGCAGGGAAGGCTCAGGGGGCACATTTGGCATGGTGATTGCTCACCGAAAGGAGCTGCTGTTGAGGTGCACGCTGCCTCACATGCAGCTGCTCGGTAAGCAGGAGTTAATGTGGTTAGACAAAAGGGCTTGGTTTGGGGAGGAAAATCAATAATGTCAGGGAGTTTATTACAGGGTTATGGGCCACCTGCTAGAACTCAGCATTAGGTCTGCGTTGCATTGTGTTTTGGGGAGAGCTGATGGCACTGCACTCAGACAGGGCTAGTGCCAGAATTATTATTTTATGCCTCGGCAGATGGCTTCTGCTCACGGGTTTTATCTTTGAGTGCAGACATACGACTAATCATCATTTGCTTTCTCTTTCTCTGCTAACGTAAGCTGGGCAGGAAGCAATTGCCAGTTTGATGATGGTTCATTATTGTTTGGTTTATTCTGTCTGAAACAGCACAGCAAGAGGCACCAAGGGTACAAAGGAAGATAATCAACCCGTTATCAGTGAGATATGGGGGAAAGCTGAGCTCAAAAGCTTGTCGTTCACCAGCCCATCTCTTTCTGTCTCTGTTTCAGAGACAAAGCCTAATATATCCCATAGATAATTTGGAGAGGCCATGTTGGTATCTTTGGATTGTCAAGATTGCAAAGACGAAATGTTGGGAATGGGTTCATCCTGCCTTAGAGCAGAAGGATCTAAATCACTTCCTAAAGTCCCTTCCAGCTCTGTTCTCTGTCACTGTCAATGCTGAGCAAGACCTGCTCCATCAATTGAGCTTTGAGTTAGGGAAATCTGAGGTCTGTAATGCAGCCTGGAATGCCAAGAAACAGAAATCACAGCCACAGTGGCATCAGTGCAGGGCCAGCGCTTCCCATGTGAGACCCTCTCAGCTGCCTGGTGTACAGGGCCAGGTCCTGTCACCTGCTGAGCATGGCAAACACAGACACCATGGACACACGGCTGCAGCACAGAGGCTTGAGCACCTTGTTGCAGGTTTTAGGAATTCATAGTTAGTTTTATGACAAGCTTGAACAACAGTGCTTTAGGGAACTGGCACCAAACGCCTGGGGTGCAAATGGAGATATTCCCATGGCTTCCAGCACTTCTGTGGCTGCGTGAGCCATAGCATAACATCCTCAGGATTGAACTGGTATATTTATTGTTGTTCTTTATGACTTTCAGTTGTTCTGCTTGGTTCCACCTTGGTCTGAATCAAAGCTCAGAATAAAAGTGAGGTGCAGGCCTGACACATGCTCAGGCTGAGTGCTCAGCACATCTTTCACCAGAGCCGGTGGAGTTCCTCATGGAAAGTTAATTTAGTTCCCTGTGGAGAACACATGAATATTACTGAACCCATTGCACAGATTCACTTCAGTCTACAAATGACCCTAATTTAACCTCCCTTATTTACTTTTAGGAATTTAAAGCTGGGAGGAAATCACTTGCTGAATATCACACAGCAGCAGCCACGAAAGGTTGGAGTCCCAAGACCCTGCTTCCAACCCCATGGGTACCATTTCCTTCTCAAAAAGCAGGTTCAATATAGAAAAGTCACATTGCTTTTGTTTGTGATGTGATTCAGTTTATATAAACAGTAAGGTTTTAACCTGCTGTACTAATTTAATTTAACCCCAAGCCTCAATTCCCTGTGACTTCAGCATGAAGGAACCATCTCTCTGTCACTTGGGGCTGATCTCTTTTTAGAAAGATTATGAACCTTTCAGTGGAGGAAAGTTTGTGAGGTGAAATTAAACTGCTGCAGATTTGCATGATTTTGTGCTCCATTGTGAGACTTTACCAAACCACTGAATCTGTGGAAGTTTGGAACCCTCATTGTGGCTGGGAGCTTCTCCAGGAGATGCAGAGCAGCTCCCAGCAACTGGGCTTTTCATCAGGCAACGAGTGTTGGCTTCTCCAGACAACCTGAAAGTCCCAGAGCTCCTCCGAGGGTTTGGTATCCAAAACTTCTCTATAAACAAGCTAGTTTTCACAAAATGGAACTATTTCCATTTCTGCAGATACCATTAAATCCTTTTAGCATCAATTCTGTCTTCTTGGAATTTAAATCTAAATTAGGACAAAACTCCTTTTTAACTGAAGAGTTATTGCCCTGGTTTGGCTTTGCTGGCCGTTAGCAGTCCTGGCTGTCACACAGCACATCCTCTGCCCGTGCCCAGAGGGCGACCTCTGCCAGGAGCAGTCTTTTTCTTCTAAGTTGGGCACGTTAAGAGTCTTTCCAAGAGGTAAACTATTTTGTTTTAGTTTGCCCTGTGTGCCACCAGATGCAAGGCATCACACAGTCTGCACCGGTTGGACCCAGACAATGGCCAACAGAAGGAGTTAGAGCAGCTCTTCGGGGTACTGATGCCCTTACTGGAAGGGCCCAAAGGAGCTGAAGTGCAGCTCTGGTCTGTGACAGTGCTCCTCTCCTGGCACTCATTCAGCAGCACATCTGAACCCCGAGTGATGTCTGCAAACCAGCGATGACCCACCTCCATTGATCTTTTGAGCAGCTAGCCCATCCTTCCTGCCCTGGCAATGGGATGTTTGTCTGCATTTAACAGCTTTTCTTCGCTGTTGCTCTTTCTGATTCCAGCTAATTCAACACACATTCTTATTCTGATCTTTTATTTTTCGCAGAGTCCACCTGCAGCCCACAGCATAGCAGGGTCTGCTGAGACGCAGCACTTCCTTTCCGTGGAAGTTTTGGAGATAACAGGTCCTGCCTGACACGATGGTGGATGGCAGAACGATCGCAGGTAACATTTAAGAGATTCACGTGGTTTAATCGTTACAATTTCCCTGTGCCTTTAGGGCAAGCACGTTGGGCTCAGCGCTCTGTCTCAGCAATTGCTGGGATTGTGTTTAACGACAGACACAGCAGACGGTCTTTGAGCTGGGGGGTACAAAGGAACCGGAGCATCATTAGCAGTGAGTGTTTCAAACGCTCTGTAATGGCCTGATTTTTCTCCAGTTGAAGTCGATGTAAATATTCTGCTGACTTCAAAGGGGAGCGGGGTGAGGTTACGGCCAAGTACTCTTGGAAATCCCACCCAGCGCTTGATTTTTCTTGACCTGAACGGCAGTTCAGTCAGCTCTGCTTCCACAAAGGAGCTTTCAGGAGTCCTGGAAAAGCCGCCGGAGTGCTTTTAGCCCTGGGTTCACATGGTAGCAGCATGTGAATTGCGGCAAATCTAGAGGGCGATTCAGCCCTCCCAAGTCCTGACTCCACTTCTGCAGATGTCTGGCTGGCATCGCTCATCCTCATTGACTGGGGGACTTTAGGGCGATGGGGTTCCCACGGAGGCACTTCAGTTCGGTGGGGTGAACTCCTGCAGTGGGGCAGCAGAATGTGCAGTACCCTCACAAGACCTTTGGCTTTGCTGTGCATCAGCCAGGAGAACAAGCTGGTCAAAATGCCCGGAAAATCTTTACATTGTGGCATGAGCTGTGGTTTGTCTCTTCCCAGCACAGAGAAAATGGTCTTGAATTCTTTTTCNGGGGGTTGGGGGGGGGACTTTTTCTTTCGTAATTTTACACATTTTCTTCTGTGTTTCTGTAACACCATACTTAAAAAGCTCTCTGAGAGTGGAAAACCAGACTTTTCTATACATTTCCAAATATTTCCATTAACTAATTTCCTTTTGAAGTCAATCAGATTTGTCAGTTTGGAATTGTTATCTCCACAGGAACCATTCCTGTCTTTGCCATTGACTTTGTGAGCCCAGACCACTGCGCTACAGCTTCCACCTCCCTGAAGGGGACTATAAAGCTCACAAGTGGGTCAAGTGACATCAGTTTATCTTTGAAATCCCAACTTCTTGCCATTCCCACAGAGCCGTGTGTGACTGTGAGGTGTGATTTGCTGCAACAGCAAAATTGTTGGGAAAAAATGGTGAATGCAAAAATTGTATCTCCAGCCATTTGTTCACATCTCTTAAGTTGCAGTTTTAGCACAGCCCTTTCTAATTCACACACACACACACTCTTTTTTTTTTTTTTTTAAACTTTGCCATGGCCAGAAACCTAATACTATAACTGTTTCAGGACATACATTTGTACTTTCTTAGCTCCTTTTTGATTTGTCTGAGGAATCTGGTGTACCCACGGCCACAAAAAAACAAGTTAGTGCACAGTAGAGGCTTTCATGGCCACTAATCTTGATGGCAAAATTATTCGAACAAACACTTCTTGTGTCACCAATATATATTATGTAAAACCTTGTGACTTTGATTATGTGTCTATAATACAGATTAGTCTGTTTGGGTGTTTGGTGCTGACCTCTAATAAGCTCCTAAAGTATTAGCAAGAATTTGCAAGTGACAGGCAGGCAGAGGTGCTGTTCTGCCTAATCCCATTCTCAAAACTCTGGCTATATATGTCTGAACAGTTTCTGCTGCTTTCCTTGAGGCACCAACCAGGTTCTTTCTTTCTCAGTCCCCTCCCAGCCACCTTTGTCCTTCTTTCCACTGCTGTAATGTGTCACAAATGTTGGAAGATTTCACTAACCTTATGGACTAGAGCCAGGGAAACAGCGAGAACAAATTTAGAATGGGAGGCAGAGAATGTACCAGCTGGGAGGTGATGCTGTCAATCTCCATGGAGACCTCTTTAGTTACAGCTTTGCTAATTACTCTGATGAATTGTATAGTGCCTGGTTGAAAGCCTGGCCAAGTCAATGGAGAGTTCCAAACTGACTGGCCATGTCTTGGGCCCACGAGGGATGCACAGGGCCCAGCCCCTCGGGGTAACCAGTTATGATTTGCACTGGGGGCTTTCTCCTTGATGGCCAAAACACAGCCGAAGGAGAATCCAAACACCTTCTGCATGAGGCCAGGTTCTTCTAAAGAAAAGAGCTCTAGAGAAATAAATGTAGGTCTTGTCTCAGCAAAACAATTTTTTTCTCAGGCACGCAAGTGAACCATCTCTGTCATCTTGTGAACTTTCCACAGGAGTCAGCTCCTGCAGGAGATGAACTGGGACAAGATCCACAGAAGCCTTTTGACTCAAAATGCCTAGACAGGACATGCTGCTATGCAGGATTCAGGCAACTAGTTATACTTGCCCCTTATCCCCAGGATGAACGTGTTTCATGGATTAGTAGAGCAAAGGGAGGGACTACAGACATGGGCAGAGAGGAATGCAGCCAAAAGTCTGGAGAAAAAGCAAAGGCAGTCCCTTGTCTGCACAGGTTTCTGGGTTAGGATGTCTCTGAGCTCAGAGGGGACTGGGCTGACACCTGGGGATACTGCCACCACCCAAATACGAGCAATAACCATCCTCAGGGGGAGAAGTTTGGATCCACAGCACTGCAGCTCAGGCTTGTCATTATTTGAAGCCAAACTGGCTTTAGACACTAATCCACTGAACAATTTCCAGTTGTTATCAAAATCTATTGGACTTCTTAACCACGAGTCCCTGAGCTGATGTATCACACCACTCAGGTTCCAGCTCCGTGATTTGTTTGTTCAGAAATTATTTATTTGTTCTACAAATAGAAACAATGTTAAATTAACAACTGGAAAAAAATTCAGCCACACATCATGCCTGATTTCTAAAGCCTGAGCAGATCTTTCCCTTGCAGGTCACCATTCCCCCAAATATCAGTGCCATTTTCCAAACCCTTCCTGTCAAATTTCACTCCATGCTGCAGGCATGTGCAGCTGTGTGCATGAGTGTGTGCTCACACCTGCTAAAATGTCCCTCTTTAGACACTCAGCTCCCCTTGAGCCCCTGCAGGATGCTCAGCAGGGCTGAAAATCCATGAGATAGCTGGTTGCACTGTAATTCAGGGATGCTCCAGGGTGCTAAAACCAGTCCTGATCCCAGTCCTCTCTACACTATCAGCAGAGCAATTCCTGCCAGGTGATTTAGTGAAAAAGCAGTCCTTTATGGTCAAAAGAAAGACGATGAGTGAGTTCCCTGCAATTCTGGAATTCACCGGAAGGATTTTTTTATCTCGTCAAAAATAGAGGAACTATTCTTGAGGAGAGCCCTATCCACCCTGCCTCAGGTGGTCATGTTGCCTGGCAGTAGGCAGATGGAAATTTTTTGGTTCAAAGCTCGTTCCCTTTGGATCCTTTGGCAGTGGGTAGAACACAAAGGGCATCTCCAGAGGATGATTTGGCTGTGCTGTTTTAGACCCTTGCCCTGGGAGGAGATGAATTTGCCTCTGTGCTGCATGTTTCCCCCCACGGACATGAAGTGAGTCTTGGGTGACACAGGCCCAGACTTGGTAACATGGAGGTTTGAATTTAGCCTAATTCACCTACAGACTGTCACTGGGGGCTTCCATGGGGTCAGCACAAAAACTGGTATAGCATAAACTGCTTCTCCCATGTGACTTTGACCTCCTCCTTTGAAATTGTCTCCTCTGCCTTCAAACTCTCATTGAAAGGCCCAAAGTGAGCAGCACAGATTAGTTTAAATCGAATATTGGGCTTGACTTTTAATTCCATCTTTATTCTCCACCAGTCCTTCCATTTCCCTGAGCCTTAATCCCATAACAGCTTTAAATCTGTGTGTGTGCATTAAGTATCATATTTAAGATTTCTGACTATCCCTAAATCTTATTTCTAACAAGTTCACAACTGCAGTGTTGGCTTAAATTGCCAGAAACATTATTTTGGTGGGTTGGGTGGGGACTGAGCATTTCAAATGTGATTGTACAGCTGTCAGTATCACTGTGTAACTGGGAATTAAACCTTTAAAAAGATGTTTAATCATAACTTTTAGTGACCGAGAAGTTGGTTTAATGGGGAGGAATGCAGTTATTTGGGGAATGAAACCTGAAATGCAAAGGGAATAAAAAACTTCATAAGCCTTAAAAAACCAGGAGCAAATAGCAAACAGACAGACCATGGTTTCTCCAAAAAAGGAGAAAAGAACCAACCCAGAGGGTCAGGCACAGTCAGAAGCTTGCATAAAGACACATTAACACTTAACCAATAAAATCTGGAAAATTTGGTGTGGGGACAAAGACTGGCCCAAGCCTCCCCTGTGGTTACTCCAAAGCTGTGACAGCGAGGTGCTGGCTCTGCCAGGTGATGCCACGGGCTCAGGGCTGTGCTCAGGGCTGGTGAACAGAGAGCACTGAGCACCTGTAAATCAAACAAAGAAAACAAAACATCACCGATCTGAGCTCCACACACAGGCTCAGAGCTCAGCAGGTTCCCACTGAAGGCCAAGGGCATTTAACATTTGGGAAGCAAAGTGGCTGCTCCAGCCATAAGCACCGTGTGCGATTCCCAGCAGCTTCCAAAGGCGATGGCCAGCGCTCAGCCGGCACCCAGATCCTGCAGGCCCTGCTGCTCTCGGCAGGGAGGCGTGTGCCTGTGTGCCCTGCACGGCTACAGGCATGAACCCAGCTGCCGTGTGGGAAAGGAGAAAGGAAAGGACAAGTTCTTGGCTCTGCTGAGAGCTGGTGAGTGTGACAGCAGTGCCAATAAAGCGGGAGGGGACACACGCGTGAGAGAGGGTCGGAGGCTCCACGCGTGGGGCATGAGCGGGAGTGCCATGGCGGCGCTGGGGAGCTTTGAGTCGAGTGAACTCGCTGCTAATCCTCTTCCACACAGCCTTCCTTGCGGGAGGAGATCTCATGACTCCAGGGAGAAGTACATTGTGTAACTAAGCAATGGTGAACCCAAGCTCCATTTAACAGGGCTTGGCACAGGCGCAACAGAGTAGGATACTCATCCCAAGAGAGCGTGAGAGAGAGCATCTTAGTCCATCACCCGCCGGCTTCGAGTCCTTAAAAGCCCTGTGTGGCTTTGGGAGAGGAGCTCAAGCAGAGGGGAAAAAAAAAAAAAGAAAAAAAGCCCATAACCCCCCAGAAAGCAGCTCCCTGCACTGGCCTTCCCTACGCTTGTGTAGAAATGTTGCATAATCTCCCTTTGCACCACACAAAGCTTGGAAATCTGCAGGATCAAAGCTGTATGGAGACACTATGGATGTGCCGAGACAAATTTAAAGGCATTTCACAATTATAGCAAGAAGCACAAAGCCACACTCCGGGCTCCTCTTGCTGTTCCACTGTGACATCTAGTGGCAATGACACTGGAGAACGAGGAATTGGTGTTCCTGGTTTTAGGCCTGTCCCTGCACTCACCTCCTGAGTAGCTTTTCCCCCTCCATCTGAGAGTTGTCCTGTATGATACTGGAAAAAGCTCTTTTGCCACTACTCCTACTGGATTTTTACAGATATAAAAAATTGGGATTTAAAGCTTTCACAGTGTGCAAGAGAGCATCCTGCTTCCTGGAACATATCACTAGGTCTCCACTTGTGTGTGCCTTGTTTTTGTTTTACAGCTTTATGGCACAGACGCTGAAAATAGACAAAAGGGATCGCGGGTTAAAGAGTGATCATTTAAGATACCTTTACTGAAAAAGCAAATGAGTGAAAATGAAAATATTCAGGTCACAGCAGTGTCCAGTTGAAGGCTGGTCTTCCAGGTCTCTGAGGTTTGAATTTGCAGTTGTCACCAGGTAAATCTTGTTTGCAAACCATTCTCCAAATCCAGTTGTTTCTCGTACAGTTTGTTGAGTCTTTTGGTAGCAGCTGGGCAAAAGTTTTGTCCAATCTGTTGCATGGGATCAAAAGCATGTGATTTGGTGTGAAAAACGTGCCACTGAGTCACCATGTAACCTTTGCCATAGTAGTTAAAAATGTCATTGCTCGCTTGTCCCTCCTGCTTTCATGAGGGTGGTTTGCATGGCTGCTTCTCTCTTAGAGAAACATCTGGCCTGTGGGCCTCTGCCTCTCCCGACTGATTAAAAGGGAAGATGAGTGTTTGTGCTTTGAAGCTTCATTTGTATGGAGAGATATTTAGGAACTGTTTGGATGCTAATGCTGCAGGCATCTCTTTACCTAATTGCCACAACCACCAGAGAGGGAACAGTAGAGCAAAGCAACAGCAACCCGAGTCCCAAATTAAACGGTAGGTTAAAAATAATGTCACTAATAAGAAAAGTAAGCCATAAAAGAGAGGCAATGAAATAAAAAAGAAGCTTAGTGAAAATTTCTCCTTGGTGGCAGACACTGATGCCAAAACAGAAAGCCTGGAGTTAAATGAGCTCCCCAAAACATGCCGCAGTGATTTAAGTAAAAGTGTGAGCAACACACTAGAGAGGGAAAGGCTAGGAACTGGGGGTGCCAGGGCTGGAAGTGTCTGGGGAAACCCGTGGTGGGTTTCACTCCCAACCCATGGATTTGAACCCATCCTTGTGGTCCTTTCTCAGCCCATGGCAGCCTCACAGCTTGAAGGCAGGAGCCAGGCTGCTGGATAAAACACCCCGAAAAGGGCAAGGCCACTGTGATGGATGAAGGTGACACAGGAACACATCCAGGTGGGTTTGGAATGTCCCCAGACAGGGAGACTCCACAGCCTCCCTGGGCAGCTGTTCTAGAGCTCTTATCACCCTTAATGTAAAGGAGTTCTTCCTAGTGTTGAGGTGGAACTTTTTGTGTTTTAGTTTACGGTCATTGCCCCTCGTCCTGTCGCTGGGCACCAATGTAAAGAGTCTGACACCATCCCCTGACACTCCTTGGATATATTTAAATGCATTGATGAGATCCCCTCTCAGTCTTCTCCAGACCAAACAGGCCCAGCTCCCGCAGTGTCTCTGCATCAGGGAGATGCTCCAGACCCCTCATCATCTTTGTGGCCTTCGCTGGACCCTCTCCAGCAACTCCCTGCTTTTCCTGTGCTGAGGAGCCCAGAACCGGACACAGAATTCCGGGTAAGGGCCGTTCCCTGCCCGGGGCAGCGCCAGCGCTCTCCGCCCACCCCAGCCTCAAAATGGCG
>VWZT01003572.1:347262-374173 GCA_013397055.1 Pachycephala philippinensis | reverse complement strand
GGCGCGGGGGTGGACATCGACTCCCGCAACGAGATCAACGGCTGGTGAGGGGCGGCGGCGCCGCGCGGGGTCCCGGCGCTGCGGGGGACGCGGGCTGGGCCGGGGTGGCTGCGGAGCCCGGCTCTTGCCCCGCTGCCCCTCTCTGCGGCGGTGTTCGGGGTGCTCGGGCCCGGGGGTCCCCGCAAACCATCATCAGGCGCGGGGTGGAGGGAGCTGCTTCGGAGACGCGGCTCTTGTGTTTCTTAGTTTTCCCATTTACAAAAACGGAAAAGCTTATCTCGGGAGGCTCGGAGATTTACTGCTAAAGAGGATCACGATAAAAACAGGTCGCCCTCCTTCCACCTGTCACAGCGTGTGTGCTCAAGGTCCTCGTCCAGTCGCTCGTGTGGGACAGCAGTGGGAGTCACACTGCAAGGTGAAGGAGGGCCCTGCCCTGCACAACTTATATATTCAGAACTTTAAAAAGTGCCGCAATGAAGGAAACTTTATTTCCTATTACACTTTATGCATAACTCGGGTGAAGTAGGACGGGACTGGTGAGGAGGAGCCGGGGCAATGAATCCCAACCCCTATGCTTCCCTCCCGCAGGACCTGCCTGCACTGGGCCTGCAAGCGGAACCATGCCCAAGTGGTGTCCTGCCTGCTGGAGGCTGGTGCAGACAAGCAAATCCTCACTGCTAAGGGAGAGCTGGCGGCACAGCTAACGTCGAAACCAGACATCCGCAAGATTTTGGGAGGTACCGTTCTCATCTTCAAAGTCATCTAGAATTCTTGGTCTAAACACTAAAGTGTTTTTAGTGCTTTTATCTGAGGCAGTAATTGGCAAAACCTTGTCTAGGACCACTGTATCTCATTAGATAGCTCTGATTTATAACTGGAATTCATATTTGGGCAAATAGACGTGGGGATTTCAGGTAGGAAGGCCTTGTGTTCTGAGCTGTGTCACCAAGAAGTGGAAGAGCTGTATGCTTTGGGAAGCGTGCTGCTGCGCTCCTGTCATTAAGCTAAAGCTGGCATGCAGGCTGCAGATGGGGGCTTTCACAATTGTACGATTTGCTGTGGTCTGGCCATGATCAATATTACAAATCCCCTCAAAACCACTCTTATCACTCAGGAAGTTATGCCTTCTGAGCACCTTGTTATAGTGTGACTTCCCAGTATGGTTAATTTTTGCCATCTTACACTTTTCATATGCACAGCAAACCCAGTTAGATGTGTGTGACACTCCTGAACACAGCAAGTGCCATCAGCATCTAGGTACTGTGCTCGAGATTAAAGTTCTTAAGTGCTTTACCTTTGGAAATGTGCTGTCTTCTGCTAATTGCACTTAAATTGCTCTCTAGAATGATCGGCTCTTACATCAAAAGTTCAAGGTTATCCTTCACAAGGTTGCAGCTAAATCATCACTCAGGTTCCAACAGCCACCCCTGAAGGAATGGCATGTTCTTACACAATACTTTTCTTTTGGGCAAGGTGCTCATCTCTTGGGCTTAGTTTGTGGCAAACGACTCACTTGTTTTTAACATCTAAACTGTCAAGCACATGTGGATGAACTCTGTTCATAGTTGTCTTATTTTTCTGTCTGTTAAGCTTTCATGTGTTCCCTGGGGAATAAACACGTATCGCTTACCTTCTTTCCTAGTTTTTATTCTGGGAGTGTGGTATCATTGAGCAGATCTTTCTGAACTGCTTTGACATCACTATTTATGTTCTGTAATCCTCAGTCAGGCAGGAGTGTCACTTACTGCAGTGCTTTTATGCAAGAGAAGAGTTTGTTTGGGTATTACAGCAAGCAGCCACTTGCCTGAAGAAATACTGGGTTGAATTTGCTGGCCTGCGTCATAATAAACTCTTTACAGCGGTGCTATTAAAAGCACTTAAAAATGAGATGCAATAAAGGACTACTGGTCATCCAATTCATTTGAAAGTGCTGGAATAACACTGCTAGAAATGATGTGTATTTTAAAGGTTATTTTTTTTCCCCACTTTGTTTTTAAAAAACAGAACATACTGAAGACATGTATAGGTTTTTCTTTCACTTTACAGCTACTGGCCTCCAAGTGTTATATGCTTGTGGAACATCAGCGTCATTCTTTGATGACCTTGGAATGTGATGTAGTTTCAAGACACAATAGGAAAAGTAACTATATTCAAAATGAGAAAGATCTATCCAATAACATGATGGTTTGTTTTCTCTCTCCATCCCCTACCCCTCATTTTTAAACTTCATCAATAGAGGAAGAAACTGAATGTCAAGGAGTGAAGGATTTAAATTTGCCCATTGTTGCGAACTACTTGGCCAACCCACCATTCCCTTACGTTTACACTGAAGAAAGCATTCCAGGCAGCTTGGCAGAATCCCAGAATGAAAGTGCTTCCATCTCTTCTGCTTCCCAGAGTGAAACCAGCCCTTGTCCATCAGCAACTCAGGCCGAAAGCATCTGCACGCCCACATCATGCAGCAGCGACGAGGCTTTCCTGGCACCCGATGCTGCGGCCGGGCCACCCCCTGAGCCCACTGTCACTGCAGCCTCAGCGTGTGCCACCTCAGAGGTGCCCAACGGCCCCGTGTGTCCTCCGGCCATGCCCCCCAGCCTGGGGCTCTGCTCCCCGGGAGTGTCCAGCCAGGCTGTGCCTCTGCAGCCTGACACCTCCCCCAGTGGCTCCACGCCCGCCTTCCAGCCCTTCTTCTTCACTGGAACATTCCCGTACAACATGCAAGGTAAAGAGCTGCCATGTCTTGTCCTCCTATTGCAGTTACTGGGTGAACAGTGAAGTTAAATAATCATTCCACTTCAGACTCTAGCAGAGGCAGAGATACTGAATTCTGTGGCCAAAAGTGCCCTGAACTTCCTCCTGCTCAGTTAAGTAAAATGTCTGTTATACTGTATTTTAACCATGGTAATACTTTGCAAAACAATGGAAGGATCAGTCCATGTAACATGAAAAATTAAATTTTGCACTACATTTGCATCAAATGCAGATCTGGTAGTTCGGTAACAACTTGACTTTGTGACTGGATGGATCAGTTTCAACAGTGTTAACGTGGTTCTCCTGTGTATTTTTGCTGGAAACTTCTGTTAACTGCACAGTGTTTCTCAGTGAGATCACAGGGATTGTATTAGAAAACCTGAATTCAGAAGATAATGGTAAATACTGTAATGTCAGGTTTAGGTTGGTTGTCTTTTTTGTGGATAACCTTTTAATTGTTTCTCTGTCAGAACTTGTGCTCAAGGTCAGAGTCCAGAACCTGAGAGACAGTGACTTCATTGAGATTGAACTGGACAGACAAGAATTGACCTATCAAGATCTGCTCAGAGTGAGCTGCTGTGAACTGGGCGTTAATCCAGAGCAAGTAGAGAAGATTAGAAAACTACCCAATACACTTGTAAGAAAGGTAAGAATAGAAACCAGAGGTTAACTTGACTTTGCACTTTGCAGATATCAGAGAAGGTATTTTTGTAAGAAGATCGGCAAAATGTTACCTTTGTTAAATAAAATGTGACTTAAGCTGACAGATTCAAAGGGATGTTGGACTTTTCTTAAAACTTCATCTATTCTTGTCAAAATAGGCAGCCTGTTTCAGCTCCTAAAGCATATGAAACTATTACAATTACAGCTTGACTTTTTAAAAATGTATCAGAAACAGTGTATTAGGGTGCTTTTAACATAATTGCCAAGTACTGCTTCACTTTCTGTTTGCCTAAAAAAAAACAGTAAGGGGAAAAGACCTCCACAAATTGGCATATGAATAATTTAAAGATATGCTGTTAACAAATGAACCTGCTCTTCTGTTCCAAAAATATATGTTCTGGAGGTCTGTAAATGAAAGTGGTCACAGCTCTTGGTTAAGTGACGTGCACAAATACACCCAAATCATAATGAGGTTCAAGAAATTTGAGGAGAAAAACCAAACCAGCAAACCTGCTACACCTTTAATGAGTATATGCTGGTAGAATTTCTTTTGTCATTATCTATTGATATTATTGGGTGTGATGTCCCTGGAATTTTAGTTTTTACTTCCTATAGTTATTTTATAAATAATAACCAACTACATTTAGGAGTAATGTGTTGTTGTGTCTGTTTCTTACAAGGACAAGGATGTTGCCAGACTCCAGGACTTCCAAGAGCTGGAGCTGGTCCTCGTGAGAAGTGAGAGTTCTCCTTTCCGGAACGCCGCGGCCGCGCTGATGGAGCGGCCGTGCTACAACAGCAGAGCGTCCAAGCTGACCTACTGACCCTGGGAGCTGCATCTGCAGCGTGAACACTCGGCAGTGACATGTCCTGCCTTTGGAAGGCAGTGAGCTAAGTGTGTGTAAAACCTTAAGTTATTGTTAGGGTTACTATTTTAACTAATAGTTTTATGTTTTATATTTAATATCCTGTTTGCTTTTATTTTTTTACTTGATACTGTATTCAGCCAAGGGATACCTCATTTGTCTAGTAAAATCACGTACTTCCAATGTATTTCAAGGAAGTTTATTGGTTGTATTTGGCAGCAGGGGGCATGAAAGACATAAGTATTGATATGAAAATTATGTTAAGTACACCCACTCTGACCAAGTAAGACTCATGGGAAGGTTCAGGAAATTGCGTGTCTCTGTGTGTATATATGTATTTTAAAATTCCTCATTAAATTAAACAAAAGAGACACACAATCAATAGTTGCTCTCTAAAAATGTATATGTGCAAGTCCTTAATCTTTTGCCCCTCACAAACACTCACCAAGATGGGTTGTCTTAGAGAGATACTTAATGCTCAAAAGTGGCAGGAAAAACCCTTTTACTGGGCTGAAAATAAGTGGAATAAGCATGTCCATATTTAAGTATTTATTTCCCCTGTGAGAATATTTGACCTCCACCAAAAAGTGCACAAGTCTCTCTTAGATGTTCCTTAATTAAGTCCCAAAGGATTTGAAGTGCCCTTTCAAGAGAAAGCCCTTGTTTCAGGAGATGGGGAGGGGGATCCCCAGTCTGTGTCTGTGGTTTTATTTACTTTCTGACCGATGTGAGCCTGTGCATTACTCACACCAGGTGTCAGTATTGTGAAGACAGGAAAGCTCTTTGTGGCCGTCCCTCATCCATCAGTGCCAGGGACGGTGGTGGTTTATGCTGTGTGAGAAGCACAGCAGTGTCCTGAGAGATCACAGCTGGAAGGAACACAGCATGTGTTTATGAGCCACTAGATGGGAAACACACCACGAGCAAGTAACTAACTTGTTAACTTTATATCCTGCACAGTCTACTGTCACATAGCATTTTTCAGCCAGGTGAGTACTGAAAAGGGCTGAATGCCTCCAAGTGCTTTCAACTTTTTTTTTTCCCCTCTTCGTTGTGGGGAGTGAAAAAACCTCAGCTCTGGTTAAGCTACAGACTGTTTAACTTGCATTTACACAAGTCATTAATAAAAAATCCACCTGTGGGTTAAAGTATTTAAGTCACAGCATTGCTGGAGTATAAACAGCCTGAAGCTTTTCCTGATAACATGGCAGCCTGCAAAGCTACACTTTTGGAAGCTGTTTTCCTTTCTATCAAAAAATATGATGCTGACCTTTGCACCAAGAACCTTAATAGGGTCCTGAGGTGGTTGGAGGGGTGAGGGACTTGCTTCTTCTGCATGAGCTGCTTTTTCTCCCCTCTCTTCCCCCTGTATTGATTTTCCTTCCCTCTCTGCTTTATGAAGCTGTGCTAGAGCAGAGTTTCTGCACAGCTGGTGCTGTGTTTGTTGATGATCTGGACTGCAGTGTTGACAGTCAAACTATAAATAGTACAGCCCCATGTTCTGGTAGCAGCAGCATGGCTGCCACCCTCCCTGTGTCCCTCTTTACCTTGGAAGACTCCCTCAAGCTGCTGCATGCCAAAAGAACACAGAAACCTCTTCTGCCAGCAGAGGAGATGCTTGACTCTGGGCTCAGGATTTCACCAAGTTACTTAGGCTTAAAATTCTTGCTTACTGCAGTCAAAATAATTATCATCCTTTCCCCCATGTTCCATACACATCACCTCAACCCAGCCAATTTCCCATTCTCAGTCCTGGTTTTTCTCCAGCCAGGAGCTGAGCTACTTTAATGCCAGATTCAACTCCTGGGAAGCTCAAGACTGTGACACAGTATGAAGTAAAACTTCTTAACTAAAGTTCCTGCTTTCTTTTTCTTGTAGGACAGGAAAGAAGATTTTGATTTAACAACTGTGTATTTATCTTTCCAGCATAGCTTGGAGGCTAGCTCAGATTATGTGCAATAACTAACTGAAAAACAGTAGTGGTTAAATGGCTCAAAATTAATAAGAGTATCTAATTTCTTTCCAGCTCCTTTATTGAGGAAATAAATTGTTTAGGAAATAAATTTAGGAAGTCAGTGTAAGGACTGTCTCCACTAATTACTGAACATTCTGCTATAAGGCAGCTGGTTTAAAAAGCTTTATTTGCTCTAGTTTTCACCAAGAATAACTGTTAATGTGTTAAGACTTAAACTCTACTCATGGTCTGACTGTAGTAACAGTAAATCTATGCATTCAGAGAAATATTTTTGTATGTTTTATGCAGTTTGATAAACTCTAAGGCACACTAGTTACATTAACTGGTTTTTGTTGGGCTTTTTCTTTGAACAATAAATTGTTGGAATGACAACTGAGATTAAGTTCAAAAAACTTACTGTTCTTCCAAGGATGACTTTTTTTTTGCACTACAAACTTGTACTGAACTGACATTGCTACTCTTCACTTATATTAAAGTATCAGTTGTTTCAGGTACCTCGATCTCTTCCTTTTTCAGGGTCGGGAGTAGGAGGATGTAAGGGGGATCATTCTAGAGTGGACAAGACACTTAAAATTTTAATGCAACTCTGAAAAATCGTAATAGGCCAGTACATTTTTAACACCTAATAAAAGACTGTCAGGCTGTCAAAACCGGTATGGACAAAGCATGTAAGAGATGCTTACTGAAATCAGCTACTTGCCTTTTGCCTAACATTCCTAGAAAATCTGGGATGGTTTTTATCCTGGGCTCGAGCTCTGAAGATACTTCTCTCGCACAGATGAATCTCTGTGGAGATGTTTGTACAGTCAGATGTGGAGGTAGTTACTAGAAAAGCACCATGTTTCCTATGCTCTGCAAAACAGAATTTTCCTTCATCTTATTAAAGACTCCCCCATGAGACATGTCAGAATCTGAATCCCAGGCTAATCTACTACAAGGTACCTCATTTTATCGTTTTTACTTTTGCAAAGTAAGTGGAAATGCAAATCCTGTAACAAATACATGCAGTGTAAGGGGCAAGACAAACATTTTCACCGCTGAAAGAAGTAACATATCCAGGCAGAGGCTGAGTCCTGTCTCACAAGTTTCAAAAGGAAGAGGTGTTCATCCAATGTCTGCAATTAGAACTGAGCTATAATTTCACTTGCTCCCACTTTATTTTTTCCCAAAAACACCACCACGCCCACTCTCCATCCCCCGTGCCCCTGCACATGTGTCTGCTTTAGAACAATACAAGCCAAAAAAGGAGCATGGCTGTCTGCATGTAGTATCACCACCCAGCACAAGTTACAATGGTGTTCTGTCCATGTCTGACTTTGGTTACATGCACAGTCAAGGCCTGAATACTAATGGAAAAGATAATGCTCTTTTTAAAGAATGTGAATTCATTGCCTTACAGCCACAGCACTGTCTAGTACACACTGCAGTTCTTTTCCAACAAGAACCACTCCTGCTTGCACTACAGCATCACAGGGAAGCATGAGGCACATCTCCCTGCCTGCGTGTCTGTTCTGACCAACTGCATAGGGTTGTTAATCAATATCCCAAACCAATACTGCAGTGCAAATATGAGGCAGTCTGAATGCCAGTCTCAGCACCGGCACCTCTTTAAACATGCTGTCAAAGTTTAACTGTTTTATAAAGACTTAATACCCTACATTTTTATTGGAAGATTTCTGTAATTTCTGAACCAAGTGCAGCAAAAGACACTTTTTGGGGAGATGCTGAACCCAAGAGCATCTAACAGGTGAAAAAATAAGCTTGAATTTACATCCTGATGGCACCAAAAAAACCCAAACCCACAAACAGCACAGAATAACTAAGCATCCAAATTAATGAACTAAGCTTGAAGACAAGAGTAATTTATTAGGAAAGAAACTTATTTAATATTAAATGTTCAATGACAGAGACAATCAAATTTGTAACAGAAATTCAAAGATACTTTATTTCCATTTCTTGTATATCAAGAAGCTAGAATAGCTTAGTTGTAAAAATGGGATTCATTTTAGTTCAATTCACACAAATACTAAACATTTATTCCTGTGTTTTAAAGTCCAAGAATGAAAACTTGCAATTAAACACTGAGCAAGCCATGTGTTCAGGTTATGTTGGTTTCTTATCTTAAAAAGTCTTAAAGAAAAAAAAGGATACAGGACTTATATTCTCAGTAGCATATGTGCTATTATCAACACATCTTTCTGAACTCTGGAAGGAAACACCAGTCCTGAATTAAATTTTATAAAAAAAATTCTAACTCAACTTTATATTTTTCTACGCCACTACAGCTTTCTTTCACCTCATTTTAAAGCAGATCTTCAGTTTAAGCTGTCTTCCACTGTCTTCGCAGACTCTTCATGTAGTAGTCCTATAATGCAAAATTTTGGGAGAACAGACGATTAGACAGCATTAGGAGCATTGTGTTTACCATTCCTACACACTGGCCCAGTTGTTAGCTGTCATCTTAACTCTACAGAAACATGACCATTGAACGTGACTGGCTTTAGAAGCAATGATGTAGCATTAATGGTTTAATATCAACATTAAATGTTTAAGAGTTCCTAGCATACATAATGCAACTACAGTAACAAATTATGTTGCAAGAAGCTCATTTATCAGCTGGTCTCTCCACTGTTAGTTCCTTATTTCAGAAATACAACTAAAGACCTTCTGTAAGAAAGCTATGTCAAGAGTGGGGAAAAAACTTTGAAGTTTTCCTTTCAATACAGTATTGTATTGCCTATTTAGCTGCTTCATTTCCCACAAACAGTTTCCAGCATACATTCCTGCCATCAACACTGTCATCATTTGGTGGCATCTGTCTCTGCATTTACATCTGCCTTACAAGCCTGTTACCAGCCATTCCACTGTTCTGTGCTATGGCTGACTGCAAAGTCTCCTACACAGTAGGAAATATTAAGCACATACCTCTTAAAGACTTGAATTGCATTGAAAGTAACAAGGCGAATATTATGTAGTGTTTATTGCATTTTAAACTCTTTAAAGATATCTAATTCTGGGCAGCACTGCATCCCTACACACAGTTGAAAGAAAATTCCATTCTGTTAACATCAGATTTACAGTATTCACACAATACACAAAAAGTCCTTTTCACTAGCTTCAAAATCAAAAACACAACAGTAAGCTTAAAGATTACAGGCAACAGCATTCAAACATGGATGTGGGTAGAGAAAGGAGTACCTGGCATGAGTACCTGCTTAGTTTGACTGAATCCTTGATTTTTAATTTGGCTTTTCATGGGCCGCTCACAACACCAACGCTGTGTGAGGTATGGTAGTCAGCTGCAATAATTCATAAACCCTACACTTCCATCAATCCAATGCTACTGGCTCTCGAGTTACAGAACAAACTGCATTAGAATGCAAGGCAATAAAGCAAAAAAACTAGAAACATCCTTGACAAAGAAATACTAGCAGTTTATATGAAAACAAAGTAGTCCAACATGTGCCTCAAATATTAAGTATTTAAGCAAAAGTTTCTGCTGATGTACCAACACAATATGGACTTAAATACAAAAACAGTTCAACTTTTTTTAAAAAACGATAACAAAATCCCTAAAAATAAAAAAAGGATAATTAATTTTTCTATGGTGACTATATTACAAATATGTCCCAAAGAGGCACACTAATGGGGGCACGAGTCTGCTACAAAATAGCTGAGACAAAACGATGTACCTCAAAATGTTTTGCAGGACTACACTGTCATTTCCTTCAGAAGGTGCTTTAGTTTGTCTTCTTACTTGACTTAGTTCCATCTTCATCTGTGCATACTTACGCTGCACTGTTAAACAGTAACAAAAAGCCCTAATCAAAGTTTGAAATAATGCACTTACCTCTGTCTGATCTGAGGTCATATCAGATCAGTTTTAATTGGACTGAGTGTCACCTTCAGATTTAATGTCTTCATTGGTCCCATTGACCTCATTCTTAGTCTCACTCTCCTTCGAGTCTGTATTTGTGTCTTCACTCTGTTTTTCTCGACTACTGGACTTCATACTACTTTTTTTATCATCAGATCCCCTCTTTTCTGCCATGAAAGAAGACATTGACCATGGATTTCAAAGTAAAAACAAACATTGCACATGTGAGATACATATTGCATACAACATGGGACAATTACTTTCTATAGCAATAACAGTAATACTCAAAAAGTTACAGAAATAGGCTTCAGACTACCATGCTGGAATGGAGAGGGGACAAAATAAAGGTAAAAGGGGACAGTACAGGGTGGGGGAAGAGGAGAAAGGTCAGACCTCCTAACAGAGGCAGTTACTCAGCTCTCTGTCAAAATACACAAATTGGGGGTAAAGAGGTTAGGCAAATGCGTAATTATGGTGCATGGCTTCCTTACTTATCACGGGACTCTTTTGGTCCCCAAGTTCTAATTTCTGATGGTGCATGGCCTGCTTTGGTTTACAATTCTCATTAATTATGGTTCTTCGAAGAGAATCAGAAAAGAGTGGTGGGACGATGCTTGACTGCATGATCAAAGAAATTGATACTTGCCAATTAAAAACTTGCAATCTCAAATTATCAAATACTTGGGGAAACAGTATTAAGCACTGACAGCTTTGAAGGTGGGGATCCCAGTGACAACCAAAATTAAATTTGAAGCTGCACATTTGTCAGCGTTGTTAATTCTCAATTTTATAAAAACAGCAGTCATTTATAAACAACTCATTAACAGGGCTTGGGGAGACAGCTTGGAAGATATCTAAAAAGCACTTTTTTTCAAAGGCAAAGAAACAGCAAGATGTGGGGGAAGGAGCCCACAATTTCATCATGAATTGGGAAGCTCACTGAAGCATTTGCTACAGTAAGAACTCAATAATCTTCAAAGAAGGAAGGAAGCCAGAAGTAAAAATATTTCCATGGGAAGAAAAACATTCAGTATTAGAGCTGCATGCCTCATCTGTAAATTCAGTATTTGCAAATTTACTAAAAATACCAATTCCTGCTGTATTATTTCACACCATAATATTCAACTCTTGATCAGTAAAGACACTTTGGAGAGAAAAAAAAAATCCAAAAAACCAACCTCTCAGATGTCATCATACAGAACAACATTCATTCTTTTTTTCTGATTATTCCCTGCTATCCGGGCAATCAAAATAAATAATATAAATAGATAGATATATCCCCAACACAGGAGCACACAGATCGAACACTCTGAAAAAGCTATTTTAAATAACGTTATCACCTAGACTAGCATAACACACTTTTATATTCCAGGAGACAAAGCAAGAAATTAAGCTTTAAAAGAGCAGCAACATCCCAACTTCTCTGTTTTATAACACACTACCGAAGGATAGGGTAAAGCCCTCACAGAGAAATGAGGGCAACTGCCTAATGACCACCAGTAGTGAGGATTCACCTGCAGCAGCACATCCAGTGCAGGGTGCTTGGAGAAAGCACACGGCAACGTCACCCAGCTCACTGAAGGACTAAGTCAGTTTGGGTCTGTCTGCCCTCGGTTTGGCAACTCCGCAGGTAGATTGCACTCTAACTAACCTTGTTAAAAAGTCTTCTTTTTGTGTCTTAAAGGTATCTCCGGTGCACACGTGGATCCACTGAGGAATAGTAGTCTTGTTTCCCCGCAGAGGACTAGTAGTCAGTCCATTAATCTTATCTTCTGTCCTATGTAGATATGGTAGATCTTAATAGCCCTATGGATGTGCAGTGTGCAGGGTTTTGTTCTGTCTTGTTTGTGTCTTGAATGTGGTCAGGAAGGGTAATTTTGTTTAAGGTTAAAAAAACCTATTAAGCTGTGGTATGAAAGATGAAACTCTTCTAAAAATTTTAGTATTAAAATAGGTTTACCATAGCAAACCTCCAGTTTGCCAAGGAGAACTGAAAAAGTGTATTCAACTAATAGTCCAATAACTGAACTTTTCAACCCCCAGAGTATCTACAAGAAGTTAAGTTCCTCCACTGTATTTTTAATCAGTAAGAGTTCTCTCTTTAAAAGCACATAAAATTAGTTTGCTGTTGAAATTGGGTGTATTATTTCATCTGTGATCTATCAGGTATAATCACATAATATTGACTTTGCTTCCTGATTAAACACATGCACGTTTTTCTGACTGAGTTTTTCTGGGCAATTGAGATGTGTTTTGTGAAAATTCTGATCATGACAAAGTGAATCACTTTACTGTTCAGAAAATGCCAAATCAGTCAAACATAATATCCGGTATTACTGAGGTGTTCTAGCAGTATTTGCTGAGGTTCAATCACTAACATTACAACATGATCATAGTAACTATCAGAATCCAGATAAGGCAAGGTAGAGAACCAAGCCAAAGTGGTCTAGAGGCCCATTCCGGTATTAACCCTTCATAAAATGAAGGTACTTGGAGAATAATTTTCCTTTTATTAATACCCCCTATTTATTCCATCTGCTCTGAAGTTTGTTTACTTGAACAGTAGCTACATTCTACTGGCCTATATTAAGCTAATGCTCAGCTGGTGTTTATGGCTGGGGGCTCCTTCCTTTAGCAAAGGTATCGCTGACTCGAAATCTGAGTCACAAATCAAGTGCCCCCATTTTTACACTTTTTTTCTTGCAACCTTGGTTGCTGTCTGCTACAGTAACTTAGTGAACAAGAAGCCAGGACTTCTGAATTTTCAAAGTGTGGCACTAATTTAATGTGCAATTGTAGGCAAGTCTTGGGCAACTGTGCCTTGGGGTTTTTTTGTGTTAATATGCATGTTTATAAAGCAGTCTGAGATTTCCAGATGAAAGGCACTACCATGAGCAGTTACAGCCTTTGCTGCTTACTTTTACAACTACAGATCAAGATGGTGGCTGTAAAGACGAATAGATTCTGAAGCCAAGATTCTCAAGGTAGTAAGTTAAGATTTAACTTTTAAGTTACTATTGTGCAAAAGCCACACACTTCAAATATATGAATCTCTAAAGCTTTCTTCTTAACTACCTACCTACAGTGCCACATTGCAAATATGAGGATGCAATTGAGCCTACAGCTTCAGCGCAGAAATTCAGTGTTTCCTTATTAACTACTACTGGGTTTGGTTTTTGCCTTCCTCCCCTCTCTTTTGTATTTTTTCTCTTAAAAGATTTTCCCGACAAAGGGAAAACCACGAACTTCTTCAGCATTACAGTCCTGCTCTAAGGCCTATTTGTGTTTTTACAAATGTTAGGATGGCACAATAAAAAAAAGTAATTGATTTTCCCAGGTGGGATTTTCATCGCAGCTCATAGCATCACCTCACTGTTCTCATTTCTGGTGGAAGAAAGTAGCAAGCAGCAAATAAAACAGCCAGCAAGGAAATCAGTCAAGTTAAAACTAAAAATACTTGAGATGCTGAAGAAAGTTCACTAGCTCCCCTATTTATGGGAAGAAAAGAACTAAAAAGCTCAAAACCAGACCAAATTTGAATAAATAAGAAAACAGTTATTTATATGCATAGATACACACATTCAGAAGAACAGGACATTCTTGACCAAGTACCAGAAATCTGTTCATAAAGCAGGCAAAAAAGGCACAGTATCAGGTAGGAATAGTAACAAATGGACAGATATAGGCTACAAAACTGAATCTGAGTTTAAAGCCTACACATCATTTCCACTGCCAAGGAGCAAGCAGGAAAACCCACTCTCTTACAGGGCAAAGGAAAATGAGAGAAGAATCAATACTAAAGGTGCCCCACAGTATAAACCAGAATAATTGAAACAGTCCAAGGAAGTCAGGGAAGAGAAATACATGAAGCATTACCAACATTTTGGCAACCAATCCGCTGGATAAATACGGAGAAGGGTCAAGCAGACAGGCCTATGCAACCCAGAAACATGCACAGAGCACCTTTCATTCCAGAGAACCTCAAAAGTACCTTAGAAACACAATTGTTTCATCCATTACTGATGATCAGCCCATGAAGTGGGGTGGCTGTTTCGGACTGGCCATTAGTCAGCTCCCCACCAGAGCCAGAAGTATTAGGTTCCTACAGAAGTTCCAAAAGACTTTTAAAGGGTGAAATTTAGCAATAAATTAGTGAATTAGTATCTTCCCACAAAATGTGAATCTGCAGTGTTCTCACTGTAGCTCTTTGTAATCCTACTTAAAGTAAAGCTTCTGAGCTCCAGCCTCTGATGAAGCAGTGAGTCACCATCAATGCTGTGGTACATATACAGCTATAAAACCATTCCAAGGACTAACCCAGCTTTCTGTTGAGACTCACCTGAATACTGACAAGGCAAAACTCACTTCATTTAAACAACAAACAAAACAAAACAAACAAAACAACCAAAAAACAAGGGAGAAAGGTGGGGGAAGAGCAGAAGACTGGGGAGAAGGCATAAATTGTCATTTAGAGCATCACAGAGATTCTGCAATATGGACTGCATTTATAGATCGGGAAAAAAAACTTAAAAGCACTGTTAAAAGGCTAATAAAGGTAACATGATAAGTGTTGAGAAGTGATAGATGGTACAGGTGAGAAGCCAGGTACCAATCTCCCACAAAACATGTACCTGCAAAGGGTAATTGCAAATATCCACTAAGAGTAGGAATGTGACATTCACTCTTAGGAAATTATAATTACAGACTTATGTTTTTCTAAAGGTAAACAGGTCTTTAAATATATAAAAATCCTTGCACACTTCATCTGCAGACAAAGTGCAACAAGTAAGAGAAGGACACTGGGGTGTAGGTATGCACACACGTGCAGTAACCATAACTGGAAAGAACAAAATGTTTCAAATTGTTTACAGCAACACACACAGCTTTCAGAACCAGGTCTGATTTGGTACTAAGAACTTTCAGTCACTCAACTGAAAGGCTAACAACATTTGAGACTCTAAGAAAAGATTAGTTTCAGAACTTGCTAAGAACTCAGTCTTTATACAAACATACCTTTTTCTTTTGACTTCCTGTCTTGTTCTCTCTCTCTGCTTTTGCTTCTGTGCTTGTAGGATTTCCGATCTCGGCTTTTTGACCGTCTCCTGTCCCTGCTACGAGACCTGTGCTTCCTTTCTGATCTATCATGGCTTCTGCTTCTTCTCCGGTCACGACTCCTTAACATTCAGAAAAAATTTCAAAAATGTAAATCTCAGCCGCTATTTGCTAATTCAGAATATAAAACAGTAAAACAGCAGCACTTTCTAATACACTGATTATCTGCAGAAACCAAATCTTAACATAATGTATATAAATATTTCCCAGTACGTAAGACCTGGCTTCATATTGCCCTCTTCATTTACTGGAACACTTAACTACACAGCTTAAAAGTATCTACAACCATGAAATAAAGACCAGCTGAAGGAAGAAACAAGACCCTGTTCTTTGGGAGCATTCTTTGTCTGCTGAAAGCTCCCTCATAAAGCCACTTCCACCACTATGGCGCCATCTTCCAAAAATGGAGAGAAGACAGTGACACTCAGCAAAAACTTGCTTATCCTTAGAACCAATAAGGTGTGTCTTCGCTTAAGAAGCAAGACCTAGTGAAGCTAACAAATCAGTCACGTGACTCAGGCTGACAGATCAAGTTCCCGTAAGACTTTTACCTTTTGGAAAATTACATGAAAACACTTAAGAGACACACATGCAACGTACCTGCTTCGCCTTCTTTCTCTGCTTCTTGACCTTTTGTGGTCTCGTGAGCGGCTGCACCTCCTGTCAGATGTCCTGCTTGAATGCCTGCTCCGTGAGCGGCTCCTTTTACGTCTCTCTCTGTCACGAGCCCTCTCTTTTTCCTTTTCTTCCTCTTCACGTCGTCTCTTCCTTTCCCGCTCTTCTCTTTCCCGCTCTCTCTCTTTCTCTCTCTCTTCCCGTTCTAGCTTCTCCTTTTTCAACCTTTCATCACGGTCAGGCTCTTCTGTTCTTTTTCGTAACTTTTCCTTAAAAAACAAGTTCACAGGAAGAAATGAAGATTACTCAAGATACTTAAACTTATAGATTCTGAGGATGTGAAAGTCTAAGCTTCTAAAATATTTCAGTGTTATATTCCAAATAAACAACAATGCTTCCTAAAATCCCTGAAATGAAAATCCTTAATCTTGCAGGACTTTTTTTTGTTTGTCACTCTCACAAGAACAGAGACCACACTACATTTCTTTAAAAACGCCATAAAAATTCCCACCTGAATCGACATCTTTACTTATATCTAATGTCACAACAAATTAAGTCAGTGAAAGCACAGTGCAGGATTCCACTCCTTGGAGCGTTCCACGCTCCTGAGAAAATCCACTGGACAGGCTTTTATGTACGTTAGGAAGGCTCCAAGCATTTTTCATTTCAGTAACTGGAGGGAATACTTACTTTTAAATCTTCTACAGTAGCTTTTATTTTGGCATAACCCATATGCTGCTTTCCCATCAAGTGGTCATCTACCCTGGACTGTGCATCTCCTACAATTAAAAAGGCTCCACAAACTTCGCAAACTTCCATTTGTTTTTCTTGGGCTGCAAAGCTCTCAATTGTCTGAAAAAAGAAAAATATTTGATAAGGCAAAAGAAAAGTTTTAGCCAGAAGCCAGTGAAGAGGTTTAGAACTCTAAGTTACTGTTGTCAAATTCCAGGCTCTACTGAAAACTGAAATCACAGCTGCCTGCTTGATCTGTGGAACACTGCACCCCATCATGGTAAACTGGGAGGAAAGGGGCCACCTATGCCCATTCCCACAAGGAAGGAGTCCATGAGAAATCACAGAACCATTCCTCACTGCATTAGCATGCACACAGTCATATCTGCAGCCTCCTTGCAATATCAGAAAAATTCAAGTTTTAATATTTTCTTTTAAAGCTTTCTTTTACAGTTTTAAGATTTCTTTGGCATCAACTGAAATGTCAGGACCTGCAGAACTACCACAGAATATACCTCAAGGAATCAAAAGGCTAGAATATCCCATGAAGAAAAACAAAAAGAAATGCTGGCTTCTATTTGAAAGTATGGTGGTCAAATTAAACCACTGTTTCAACAGACGTATGAGAAATACACTGAAATTTCAACACAAACCCAGGTGATTATTGCTGTGCAATGTTCATGAATCATATAGTAGGGACATAAACACACTGCCTGCAACATTTAAGAGCTCTTAAAAAAATAAAACAAGAATCTCAATTTGAGCATTTCATTAAACACCAAAATAAAATCTTTAAACTTAAGCTCCTTTTCATTGACAGGCACTTGCTACTTAACACATTCCCTCTGGCTTCTGTAGCTCTCAAGAGGTCAGACAGATGCCTGTCTCTACTCACAGCCCTGACTCAAGGGCTTTCTGTAACAGTCACATTGGTAGTTCAGTAAAATTATACTGCAGAGGCTACAGGGCAAAGTTTAACTGAGACCTGAACTAGAGTAAGGTGCAAGCTCTCCTCCAGCACTGCTGGGTGAATAATTTCATAATTTGTGTGCAGGAAGCCCACTCTCAAGGTAGAATGCTTAATCAACACAATGGATGAACACAGCCAAATGTCCTGTTACTATGTAATAAATTCTGCACAGACCTTGCATGCCTTCAGTGGAAGGACAAGGTTATTCAGAATGTACTGTGTACGAAATTTTGATATGTCACATAGAATTACGAACACATTACTTACTGAAGTCGTAGACCTCAGCAGTTCTCTTTCTTCCTTTAACTGTTCAACGAGTTTCATCATTCCTTGTGCTTCTTCCACCTTTCCTTCTGACCCTAGTTCTTCAATCTAAAAGGCAATAAAAAAAATTGAAGTTTAATTTTTGGTCAAGTAACAAAAGGAAGAGATCTCTCTTATGGGGGTTAAAAAACCCTCACCTGTTGAAGCAGTACATCAATTTTGTCAGTTAACACCTGAATCTTCTCTTCGTTTTTACCGGTAGGTCCCGCTCCCTGCAAACAGTATGAGAGTGAGTTGGGGTTTTCTTTGCTTGTTGGGTTATTTTTTTTCTATTGTTAAAATAGCTTAAACACACAAATGTATGTCTTCTCATATTCCAGCGGCACTTTGGGAATAACCTCCCCCTGCCTCTTCTCCTACAAGAAGCTACTAATAATAGTCTAGTCTAACATAAAACACTCCTTGACACCGTTTACTCCACCCTTGTTAAATCTAGTCACACTAATTCCTCCCAAACCAACAAAAATTTTCAAGGTCCTGGCCCACACAAGGTAAGAAAACTGAATTCAAAGTCCTAACTTTAAACTCTGACACTCCCATGCAGCTATTACATATCTTTGCAGACATTCAAGTATGACTTAGAAGTTCTGTGGGCTTTGAAATTCAACTTCTGAGCACAAAATGCAAAAAGAATCTCACTTCAAAGATGTATTTGTTAGCAGCGTCCTCTCTGCAGGTTGCCAGAATAGACTTATTGCCTCCCTCCCCCCTTAGCTCTGCTCCACAAGTGGTATCTCTCGACTGGATGCTGAGCACAGCTCCTTCTGAAGCAACTGGACCTTGCACAGACAGTGAGGTGGGCCAGCAGAAAGGAGCAAGGCTGTTCTGGCAGTCACAAAATTCACAGAGCACAGGCCACAGTCACTACTCCAAATCCATCAGAGGACAAGATACAGCTTGCTAGTGCAGGGAGGGAGGAATGTGCAACTTGTGGAGAGAAGGTAAACTGAGGTTGTCAGGGTAAAGACAACACTAGACAGAGAACAGATACTCATTCTGAGAACACAAGAGATGGTGAGAACTGAGAGGGCTATTCCTGACTGTGGAGCCAGCTGGCTCATCCCTTAGGGCCAGATGTGACCTGCTGGCTAACAGATGAAAAATCTTACTGATCAGGAATCTTCTAGACAACAGTTAAGCTTTACCTGAATAGATAAGGTCAAGACACCCTGAAGATGCTATCTGCTGGAAAAGCTGCCTCAATGACTCTTGCAGACTCACCCCAGAAGACTGTTGGTTCTGTGACAGTGCCAAACGAGCATGGCCCCTCCGGATCCTGCGCTCCACCTCTGCCAGCAAGCTCTGCAAATAGCGCAGGAAGTCTCTCTCGTAGCCCACCTTCATAAACCGAGAGCTCTTCTCATACCTGAGAGAAGATTTTTAAAATGAAAGCTCACATCAATCTGTAAAAGATGAAAACTAAGTAACAAGACACATAGTATTACAAATTCTTGCTCATAGTAAGAGAATATTATATATTTAAATAAGCAAATTTTTATTTAAATAAAAATTTAAATAAATTCACATAAATAAATTAGCAATTAATTTGTAGTGTTTGGGTTGCTATTAACAAATTTCAAAGATACCAGAGACTCTATTTGCTTTAACATATCAAACAACGAACTTACTGTTTGCGTAGATTCTCATCATGAATTTTTTCACAAGGACCTAAGACGACAATACAAAAAAGCTTAAGTTTGCATTCCTAAATGTTGTATTCATATTCCACCAGCATTTGTTTGTGCACCATGATAGAACAGAGCTATAAACATTTCACAAGGACTTTTATGCTTCTGCCTTTCTGCTTCCTTTGCTTACAGCTTGAAAGACACATTAAAGAAAAAGAATGCCAATATCATTTAGTAATTATAAAACCAAAAGAGACTCTACATACGAAGTCTTCATAAAAATAGAATTTCCAGATCAAGTTTTACATCAGTAAATACAAAAAACCCAATGCAATATCCTAAACACCTGGGGCTTTAAAAAACAAACAAACAAACAAACAAACAAACAAACAAACAAACAAACAAAAATTGCGTATGAAGGGTAATTTCATCAGGCACTTTCTAATTTCCAGTGTTCTTTGCAACACACTGGCTACCTAAAACATTGATCTTCAGAGTAAAATTAGGAGGTACGTGCCCTGAGTTCATGAAGGTGGCTGTGACCTTCCCCAGACTCTCAAACTCTTCAAAACACTTAGAAATTAACACTAAGACAAAAAGTCTGCTTTTGCTAAGTCACCATCTCCAAATTACATGCTGTTGATATACCACCACTTGAAAGCTACCAGTAATTTAGAGCTGGTCTTCAGAAATAACTGTTACAGTAAGTGAGTCTCAAAAGTAAAGCAGCTCAATAATGTATACTCACACAAAACCAGGTTAAAACCCTGCCCAGGTAGAATAACTCAAATGAGAAACTGACACTGGAGCAGGAGAAAAGTACCCCATGCCCAGTAATTTAGCTTACACAGTAAGAAAAAAAAATTTAAGACGTTTTTTCACTTAGACAAAGTAGGATCTGGAATAAATATTACTCTTAGCATACTGTATCACTGGAAATCCTTGAACTGAAAAAAATAAAAAAATTCAAAGTGTTTTGACAGAGTAATTAACAATAAAAACATAATTTGCAAACAAAAGCTTAGCTGTAATTACTTTTAAATGAATAAAAATCTCATGACTTATAAACTTACCTAAATCAGAACGGGTATTTGTAAATAACTCAGCTGGGCAAAAGCCACAAAGGTAGTATTTGCAAACCTGACAGAGAAAAAAGAAACAGGCATCATTTTTTGCCTCTTGAATTGAAAATTTTATGTAATCACTTATATTTCTAAAATACAGTGATAAAGCTTCCTTTAAACATAGTAAAATTTCTAAAAATTTTACACACCCTCTATATTTCTTGGCAGCAGTAAATGCTACAAGGTGCATCTTGGTGACAAAACACCAAAAATCTTATTTTTCCTTGCAATAGTAATATTTCTTAATTTTACCATTAAATATTTAAGATTAGAGGAAAGGGTCATCAATTTATAAATATTGATATTTAATATTTCCAAAGGAAAGGAATGAAATCGGACTGGACTATTTAATACGTTTCAGAGAATTTCTTAACCGTGAAAAGCCACAAGAGGTGAGAACAGCTGCCATGGAAGCATGGAACAAGTTCCTCTGCTTGCCTGGGACAACTTCGTGTTCAGCCTTCACTTCCTCAGAGCTACTGGCTTGGAGCCCCGGAGCCATCTGCATTCAAACATGGGGTATTGCCCCAAGGACTTTGATGGCAATTAAAAGACTGAGAATTATCCAGAAGCTTTCCCACTCCAATGCTTTTACAACTCCCTATCGTAAGAAGGGCAGGCAACAAGACATGATATAGCTCTTCAGGCAGAGAAGACATTCATTTTAACCTGGTTTCCTGCCAACTAAAAAAGGTTTGGTTTGTTTCTGCACAGTCTGTTTTTACATTATGGAGTCAGGTTCTTTTTCTGATGACAGAAAAAGACCACCAGAAAGTTCAAAAAACCACAAACCTGTTACTCTAGTCAGAAAATACTTAACATATGATGGGACAAAACCAGCTTTTGTTAAAAAGATTATTCACCCTCACCCATGAGCATGGGCTTAGCTAGTCAAATTGGTCAGTTCCTGAAGTTCCTAACACAGAAATATCTCCTGTCTATCCATCAGAACAGCCAAAAGGGTAGAATCAGAAATACTTTCACCCCTAACTTCATAAACAATCTTAAACAATTAACTTCTCACTAGACACTTCTCACAGATTCGACTGCCATTAATTAAGGTGTAAATCCAAAACTAGCCTGGACATTCTTCCAGCACCTCCTTTATGTTACACCAGTTTCTAATTTTTGGCAAAACTAGTAACTGTGACTGCATTACAGCCTAGCTCTAATCCTCTCACATATCCTGTGGACAAAGACTTGCAGCATCTTATCTCCCAAGATACAGCCTGAAGTATTTTAAGAAATGGTTGTGCAGAGAGAGGCCCCAAACACCACCACCTCACTGAAAAGACTGTGACACCCATTGATCGAATTAGATCAGCCTGATTTATTTTTCCAAGCTAACCGCCAGACTGCAAATCAAGCTACGGAAGTTAAAACTCTACTGACTGCTTTACAGATTAGTCAGAAAAACAATCAGGCTTTCTATTAACAAGCCACGGACAAGAAACACAAACAAACAAATCTCTTATTATGTAATTTGAATACTTCTCCCATGATCCACGTTTGGACACTGGCACCCATCTGAAGCAATTTACCAAGAATAGTTAAGAAAACATGTGAAACGACCTTTTTTTTTTTCCTTCTCAGAAGCAAGGAGAAAATTACTGGACAAAATCTCGTTTCAGAATCTGCTCTTCTCTCAAAGCTGCAATATCCCTTGTTTTACCACAAAATTGCTTCAAAGGAGCAGTTTCTGGGATGGACTCCTGTACTAGTCTATAGAAATGTAACTTCTCTATACAGTCTCTTCTTCCATTTTCTCATACTCACATCCAGGTAGAAGGATCAGTGAAAAGACACTTCCCAAAAAATTTCAGAGATGGATGAGACAATTTCCTAAGACACAGACAGCACAATAATAACAGTCTGACCATACCATACTGTTAAAAGGGCTGTAGAATATCTTCTATCAACCAAAAAATTAAGCAAACTGGCCTGTAACAGTTTAGAAACTAGTAGTAACAAAAAGAAGTGAAGGAAAAGTAATCAGAAGTATGATGAACAAAACAAAACAACCCCACCCTCAATGAAAACCAGAAAGAATTACAATCATTATGAAACAGCACTACTAGGAAAATCCTCTTTTTATGAACTGATGGTTACAGCCAAAAGTTGCAGCAACCAATACTAAAATAAGAGGTTTAAACCTCTGCCACACACTGTATTAATTACTTATATATTAAAACCTCCAAACAAACACAAGCCATCTCAAACAAACAAAAAACTCAAACCCAAAACAATGACAAAATCCACACACACCAAAAAGCTGCCATAATTTTCTCCTACCAGCTCTAGATGCTGCCACTCTAGCACTAGGATGGCACCCAGTGAATTACCTGACATTCTCTCCTAGGAAGCAGCTTGCAGAGAAATACTCACTTCAGAGTGGTTCAGACCACTGTGGCTGAAGCAATTTTCTTCCCCTCTCATACCTATTTCATTATGCTCTTCAACTGAGTTTGCTTCAACAGGAAAACACAACTTGCTGGAATCCTGCAGAATCTTGCAGGTATCATTCCAGCTCAGCTTCACTGAGTGCAACATCTGCGTTCCCAGGCTGAACATCAACTGCACTTCCAATCAATTCTAAGTAATCAATGGTGAGTGGGAACAGAAAGGGCTAAGGAATGGCTGAAGCATCATGGAGCCATTAAAGGACTGAAACAGAGGTGACTGATAAGCTTCAGCTGGCATCGCTCATCCATGGTTTATCAGGCCGCTGCAATCACAAGTAATATGGAAACACATTCCACACATGCAGGAACAGACCAACAGGCACTTTGGTAGGGATAACTCCCGATGCAGGTAATGAGCATTTATTCCTTTTTGCAGAATTATTCTGACAACTCTGCTAGTGAGAAGGTACAACACAAAAGCGTCACCGTCAAACTGCTGCTGCAGGATAAACCACAGCTTGGGTCCCAAAGCCCCAGAGTTCTCACATTTTGATAAGAAACTACAACGAACAAAGATGCTTGGAACTTTCCACTTCTTCATCACAAATTCACTAATCCTTGTAACCTCTTGGAGATGGGAAAGTAGAATCCTTTACATCCAAGTCCACTAAGTTAACAGCAAGAATTGCAAGCTCAGTTGGAGTCTGGGAAGCAGTTCAAAGCTTTCCCATAGAAAAAAGCTATTGACAGCTTTATATTGTTAATGCTTCTAGATTACCATGTTTCTCTTCCGCAAGAAATTTATTTACTGATGGAGAAGTATCTCTCTAACAGTAATAAACAATTACGTAAGCAAATTCCTTCAGGCAGACAATTCCTAGTAAAAAGGCTGAGAATAAAATCCAGCAGATTGTGGCTTACACATCAAAAACTAGTAAATTCCTTCTCACAGCTGAGTTCTTTGAATCCATTAAAGCTCATATACAGCAGACATTTTAAGAGCAATGCCCGCCCACCCAAACCCAAACAAACATCAGCCCTTCTCCCAAACCTACTCTTAAAGATAAATGTTATTTGAAGAGTATTAGTAATGGAAGGTTAAGTCCTCTCCCTCCATCCCCTGGAGGATTAAGTCCTTAAATTCCACCTAGATACAAAGCAATTTAGGTTGCTGGCATTATAAAAGTAAAAGTATAACACATCATAAATAGCTAAAACCATCTCATCATACTCTCAATACAAACCTACATTTTGAGAAACTGCATTATCAGAGATGATCACTCGCAGCCATTTGTCTCTACCAGGTCTTCACCCCTCTCCACTTTCTGAAAACCCTGAGTCTGCCTTGAAGAAGCATCACAATTTCAAACCTTATAGGAGCACAGGCAGCCCATGCTGGGCTGTCTTGTGCTACAGAACAGCCTCAGAACTCTTATGCAATCGCTGTTTCTGTAAGAACTTGCTTTGTGCAGGTGGCATATTAAAGCAGGAAGGTGTGAATCAATGAAGAAATATACTTTGTCTACACACATGACAGTAAGCAGAAAGACTAAAATATATGATACTAATGATCTCCTCCTGCCCACAAAACAAAGCCTTTTTGCCAAAACCAGGATTGATCACCTAAGGACATGCCATCACACTGAAATATACCACAAGTGGGATTCCAATTTTTAAAGGCTTTAATCATGTCAAAGTTTTGAAGTAAGAACTTAAGCTTTGCAAAAGCTCTTATAAAATACGATCGACATGTTTCATTGGCACTGCAAATGCATCACACACTGAGCTATCACACCCTCTGCTTCCACACCTTCCACTTCCACTCCCATCTTGTATTTCACTGCACCTTTCAGTTTCTGATAGCCACATGGATGCAATCTCCAAATGATAAGCAAAATACAGATGAGCTTTTGTGATAATCTTCCACGTTCAAACTGATGAAATGTGACACAAAATCCTACACTTTGGGATCAATACAACATGCTGGCATTGAGCAGGTTGCATGGTCATCTATGTCTAATCTCAGAAGAAATTACATTAGCACGTGTATTTCACCTGAAAAGCAGGACTGCAGTCAGGCAGACGAATGTTACTATTTGAACCTTATCTGCATTTCCTGTCTTTTAAAACACGTCAGCATTGCAAATTTAGTCTTTAGGTGATGAAGAAAGTCAAACTGAAACACGAGTTTAACAGCAGTAATTGCTGGGTTTTATGAACTCATCAGTTGACTACAGGAACCCAGGAAAACATTCCTTGCAGAAAGGTTGTATTTAGTATCAAATAAAAGCAGAAGGAGAGCAAACAGCAGCTCCTGCAGGACAGAAGGCTCAACCCTAAGCCTTTAACTTTCCCACTGCTCTCAGACACGGGACAGCTCTCACTTTCTGAACTCAGAGGACGGGGAAGGAGAGACAAGGCCCTGTTTCTAAAACAACAAAACTGAACAGCCTAGAGATGGAGTCCTTTGGTTATAGTCAAACTCTTCAGCCTGAAATTGTAAGTGGAAAAAAAACCTGAAAACACTCTGTGATTTGCTCATTTGAAGATGAAGACAATAATCTGAACTTATTAAAAGTGAATGATGGGGGGAAAAAAAAAACCAAGAAAGAAAAAAAGTCTTTCTCACCTTAATGAATAAACCAAACCAATCTCCTTAGCTGTTGTTCTACCTGGACCAACATGGCTCAAGCCATTCACATCATATTTAATATATGTCATGTAACTTCTTATTTTAAATTCACAATCAAAGGAAAATATCTAACTGAACACCTGAATTATCTTCTTAATAAAGGAAGTCCAGAAACACATAAACAAGGTCATGAAAACTTCCTGAACTCACCATTTTCTCCTGACATGCACTGCTTACCTGCAGAGCAGCATTTTTCAAGGGAGGGAATTGTTCCTCACACTTGAAAAATCTAAGGTAAGATAGGTATTGCTCCTTATATCATGCAAATTCAACCAAATTCAAACAAGTATTATCCTCCTTTATAATGACCTAGATCACATATAAAAACATGAAATCATGTCTTTCATTAAGATGCAATTTAGAACAGCCAAACCTAAGCATTTCTCCCTCCCCCCAATTAAATAACATGCCAAGCAAATGCTAACCGGGGAGGAGCTAAATGCTTTGTGCAGCTTAAAGCACAGAAATTCCTATCGCTTAGGTGATAAATTATTGTAACTGTGACACTTTATTTTAACATATGCCATAACTAAATGTATCATGAACGGGGACAAAATAAAATTTAAAAATTCATCAGTGTTCATCTCTCCCAAAGCAGCACCTATAGGAACTTTGTAGCTACCACTGAGTTTTCGTGAAATAACTTACAATTCAACTACGATGGCCAAACTAAGTCATCATTCATCAAAGCTCAACCAATGGAGAACCCCCAATTAATAACAACAACAACAACAACAACGCTGTCTTGTCTGGGCTACTTACTGCAGAAAATGAATGAACACCACATTAACAAAAGTACGTAAGTACTGCCAAACAACAGTCTTGTTTACGTTAGTGTCCTTCCCCCCTCCCCGCCCCCCAGGAGATTCTTCTGAGTGAGGAAATATGGAAAGAATCAAGCTTTTCTTAACCAAATCCTCACTTTCTAAAGTCTTATGGTTTTTCCTTGTAGTACGACCTCCAGACATTAAAGTCGGTACGCGCGTGCCCTTCTGTTTCCTCACCACCCTCAGGAAGAGATCCNCGGCCCGCCCCAGGCCGCCATGCAGGGCCCAGCGCGGAGGGCCCGACCCGCACCCCGACAAACCACGCGGAACCCCCGCTCTGGCCGGCACCTCACCCCTTCCCTCTTCCCCCTTCCCCGCGGCTGTCCCCGGCCGAGAGAAGCCGCCCACGTCGC
>VWZT01003572.1:287622-347099 GCA_013397055.1 Pachycephala philippinensis | reverse complement strand
TTCCTCACCACCCTCAGGAAGCGATCCAGAGACATTTATCTCCCAAACTAGAACATCTGTCTCACCCCCCTTCGCGCAAGCCAGCAGCTTCTACTCAGAAGTGCTGGATTCCTTTAACCGCCCCGCCTCCCCGCCTTATTTTTGCGTTTCCCTGCGGGAGATCTCCGCCACCATCGGACCTCTGGAAATCCCCGTTCCCGTTAACGGCGGCCCCGGTGGGCACGGCCTTCCCCCGCCAAAACCCAAACACCGGGGCTGTCCCTCCTGCAGCCCGGCTGCCTCGGGATCTTCCTCCTCCTCCTCCTCGGGGAAGNCTGCGCTTTTCATCCGGGGCCAGGTTCCTGTCCCGGCCCATGAGCTCATCGAGGAGCTGGGCGGCCGATATCATCGTGAGCTGCGGGCCGAATCCCCCTCGCCAGACACCGGCTCGGCCACCTCGCCCCGACCGCCCGCGCTGCGCCTGACAGAGACAAAATGGCGGCGGCGGCTGGCCCTACCCACAATACCCCGCGCGGGCCGAGCCCGCCGCGCTCCGCTCCCTCACGGCCCCGCCGTGCCGCCCAGGCCGGGCCGCCGCGGGGCCCGCGGGCGCGAACGGCGAGTCACGGCAAATACCGGCACGGGGAGCAGTCACTGCCGCCGCGGGGCCCGCGGGCACGAACGGCGAGCCCCGGTAAATACCGGCACGGGGAGCAGTCACCGCCGCCTGTGGCTCCGCGTGAGGGGCAGAGGGTGCCACACAGATGGTGTCGTGCCCAGTGAGGTGTCATGGCAAAGCGTGTCCAGCTCAGCGAGATGTCGTGGCAGATAATGTCCAGCTCTCAGTGGTGTCACTGCAGGCGGTGGCCTGTCGCGACACACGGCGTGCAGCCCGGTGCGGTATCGGGGCGCAGGGACGCAGCCCAGACACAGTGCCGGTGCTCTTGCTGCTCATGGCTGGAGGCTGAGGACACGGGCCTGGGCACAGCCGGAGCAGTGTCATGGTCCCCTCTGCACCCTGGCAGGAGAAAGTCACCCAAACCACTCCTGATGCTACTGAGTCCCGGTGCTGAGTGCTTCCAGCTGTGCATATTCCCTCAGGAATTCATGGAATTGTAGGATCGTTATGGTTGGAAAAGACCTCTAAGATCATCCAGTCCAATCATCACCACACTCACCAATAAACCATGTCCTCAAGTGCCATATCCACATGTTTTTTGAACATTTCCAGGGTTGATGACTCCACCACTTCCCTGGGAAACCTGTCCGCGTGCGTGACACATTGAGGGAGAATAGAAGTCCTTCATAAGTAACATAAATCTTACTCTTTGACCGTAGAACCAGCCCATTTTGTTTTCCTTTCTAGATGTGACTTTGTACTCGATATATACTGAATTTCACAGAGAATTGTCAACTATTTCCCAATTACTCAACATCATTTTGAACGTCCTAAGTACATACAATTAATTAAAATTTTAATTATATTTTTTGAAAAGCTTGAAGCCAATATTCATGTTGATTCTGTAAAACCCACTTAAACTCAGCAACTTAGTTCAGCATCACTGAGGGCTTCATGCAAGCACCAGTTGTTACCTGAGGAGTTTCCTTTTGGAAATCTCTCCCTAAAGCAGCACTGTGAGGCACTGCAAACTTCTTTCAAGCTTTGCAATTTTGTAAGGATTTAAGAACCCACTGGAACTGTTGGAAGAGTGTGATTGAAATGAACGTAACACAAGTTATGGTGCGCATTTTCAGTCAATATCGTGCAGTCTGGGTTTGGGGATGGGAGGAAAGGCGGGGTGTTAATGCTGGGGACTGGGGCAGGACTGGGCTGTTTCAGTTTCTTTGTAATGCTCTGATTGCATTGAGGAAGCAAACAGGTACGCTGGAGCCCGGCTACTGCAGAATTCCTTGGCATGCTGCTGTGGCTGCACAGAGCAAGCTGGAACACAAAAGTCTGACTGGAGTTTGAAATTATTATTTTGACTTCTTATAGTCAAATTATTATTATGACTTTTTAAGTTTTTACTGACTGGTCTGTAACTTGGTTTAGGACAAATCCACAACGACAAAAACCAGCTTTTCAAACCAAACCAAGCAAATGGCAGGATTTACCCACATTCTTTCCAATTGCTTTGCAGACAGATAGTGATCTTTATTTTATTTATCTTATTTTTTTTAGGGATTAGTTGATTCTGCTGAGAACGCACAAAGATGATGAGAGTTTCCTAGGCAGGATAAGAGGATGCCCCATCCCTGGAAGTGTCCAAGGCCAGGCTGGATGGGGCTTGGAGCAACCTGGTCTAGCGGAAAGTGTCCTTGCCCGTGGCAGGGGGTTGGAACTGGATGATCTTTAAGTTCCTTCCCAACCCAAATCAATCATAATCTTAAAAATCTCTTCAGTACCTCTTCATGCAGTTATCAGGCAAACTCAGTTTTTCTGAATCCCTCTATTTAGCCTCTTTAGCATCAGGTTTTTGCAGAACAGTGGTTATCATGAAGTTCTTCTTCCCTTGAGTAAAACCACTGGATTAAATTAATCTTAATTACATTACCACAGACACTCGGTGAGCTAGAAATATGACCAGGAAGCGTCCAATGCCAGGTTGGATGGGGCCTCTAAATAACCTCGTCTAGTGAAAAGTGTCCCTGCCCATGGCAGGGGGGTGGAACGACATGATCTTTAAGGTCCCTCCCAACCATTAACACTCGATGATTCCATAATCCACTCTATGATAAACCGAGAGCCCGCAAAAACAATCAGCAGAGCAGGAGACAGCGCGTACCATGCATTTCTATGCCCATCAAACACCATCCACGCGGGCCTGCCCGGTCCCGCCCGTCGCCGGGCAGCGGCCGCGCCCCGGAACCGGCTGTCGGGGCCGGGTTGTCACCGGCAATAGCGTCCCCCGTGCCGGAGCCCCGCGGGGGTGGCGGCGGAGGCGCGGTGCGGCCGCGGGGGCGATGCGGGAGGCGATGCGGGAGGCGATGCGGGAAGCAGGAGGTGGCTGCGGGGAGATGGCGGAGCGGGAGCGGCAGGAGCGGCTGCGGGAGGCGGCGGCGCTCGGCGACGCGGAGGAGGTGCGGCGGCTCGTGGAGCTGGGGGTCGGCCTCAACTCGCAGAACGAAGTCAACGGATGGTAAGGGCCTCCCCCTAAGCCGGGGGCTCTCGGGGAGCTCGGCCCGGGCTGTGCCGGGCGGAGGCTGCCGCCCATTCGCTCCGCACGTGAAAGGCGAGGCGGGGTGAATGGAGGAGGAAGGAGAAGGTCGGTCCGCCGCCGAATGCTCCGCTATGGAGCTGCCCGTGTTCCAGAGAGGATAAGCGGGGTCACAGACACGCATCCCCATCCCACCTCCTGCCCTGCTTGCCCCTTCTCCAAGTCACTGTGGACTTACTCTGTAGTGTTGGTTTTGATTTATTTTTTTTTTTCAGCCTGAGACGGCGTGGTTTGCCAGAACACAAATCTTGGCTTTACGTGCTCTTGCCTAAGCAGAAATATTTATTATTAACTCAAGTTTGAAAATTACCTTCTGTTTCAAGCAGGGAACTTGTTATACCGATGTATACAAACCCGTGGGATTTGGCATCTCGTTCAGATCCACCTGCGGACACTAAAGCAAAGGCTGTTCTGTAATAGACACTTGTACAAGTAACATTGTAGACATGAACACACACACAATTTTATTTGAAGGAGGATTTTACAGGGAATGGTCAGTCATTTTTGGAGACTGTTTTCCGCAAGTTAAATTCAGCCTGTATTTACTGTGCTGGTTTGTGCTTGAAGTTATAAACTTATCAAAGAGCGGGAGAACAACTTTTTACATGGGCACATAGTGATAAGACAAGTGGGAACAGTTTTAAATTAAAAGAGGAGAGATTTAGATTAGATGTAAGGAAGAAATTCTTCCCTGTGAGGGTGGTGAGGCTGTGGCACAGGTTGCCCCATCCCTGGAAATGTTGAAGGCTGGGTTGGATGGGGATTGGAGCAACCTGGGATAGTGGAAGGTGTCCACTTTGAACTTTTAAGGTCCTTTACAACTCAAACCATTCCAGGATCTGTGACATTATAGTTGAAAATAGAAAAAATAAAATTAGGAGAACAGAAAAACTTTCAAAGATGAAAGTTCAATCAGCAGTTTTGAGAAGCGTGGAACACTTAACAACTTGAGCTTTAAGTTGTGATTAAAATGAAAGCTTGTAAAAATTTAAAATAACTGATTCATAGGACGCTGAATTATCTTAGTAAGTGAGATAAAAAGCAACCTGTCATCAGAATGAGTTTGTGTCTAAAACTAGAATTGACGAAATAAGTCTTGTCATAAAATATAATTATTTCTAAAAATAATGATCTGGTAATTTTTAACCATGGCAATAAATGGATCTTCACTGTTGTTTAAATTTTTTTTTACAATTAAAATTTCTCCAGTGAGCTTCTTAGTATTTATGATGCTTAGAGGTGCTGAGTACTTACATTTTGGAGCTAGAGAATTAAAATAAAGTATAAAAGCTAGAGAAAAGTCAAACACTACTAGAACCTGGAATAGGAAAGAATGGTACAACTCTATAGCAAGTTACATTTGTGAGTCTTAAGTCCTTAATACATACACTAAATAAGATCTAAGCACTAAGCAGCTTTCAGGATGTTTCCTTAATATGTCTCTCTAGTCAGCAACTACAAATAATTTGAAAACACAGAAAAACTATTAGTTCTGTGCATTACTTACAGATTGCAGAAAATTAGTTGTCTGCAGATTTAAGCTGAGTAATTACTGATGCAGCAAATGGCAACTGGGCAAAGAACTGTTCTTATGTTTAAAATATTTTAAGCATAGTTTCTAATTTACTTGCCAAAAAGTGCAAGTACTTGTGCTGGCAGCATTAATTAAAGAGTACATATAGCATCCTAGGGAGACATTAGTGATAGATCACAAATACACACACACAAACACAAGTATTTTAAGTACAGCTGATTCTTTCAAAGATTAAAATATCATACACAAACCTTATTTTCATATTTATTTTTCCAGAAACAACTGTAGCCTAAGAAATGATAAATTGAAAAGATCCTGAACTTTAAAAATACTACTGTAGTCAAGAGCATTGGAACAAAGAGAAAATGACATCAGCAGGTGCCAGTGCAGGCTCCAAATCCAGAGCGAATTTCCAAGGAAGTTTGCAACTCAAACCTATTTTACACGTGCATAGTGTTCTTCTCATGGGCAGCAAGAATGAGTGGAAGTGAATGTGCCATAACTCGGGATTTGACCCAGGGTTCATGTTCTCCCTGTGCAGGACCTGTTTGCACTGGGCCTGCAAGCGGAACCACGCGGCCGTCGTGGCTTACCTGCTGCACGCCGGGGCTGACAAGGACATCCTGACCAAGAAAGGGGAGAGGCCAGCCCAGTTAACATCCAAGAGAGAGATCAGGAAGATGTTGGGAGGTAACCTATAGTGACTGTGCCATATGGTCATCAAAGATTGGTAAAAAGGTGTTCAAAGCATGTGTGCTCCAGCCTTTGTTTTGCACGTGTCCAATACGGTGTTTGGATTTAGTATTAGGACTTGATTTCTAGAGTGTTTACATGGTAAGAAAACAAAGTTCAAGTAAAGGGGATTACCAATAAATTCCATGCCCCCCTAGCCAAACTTTTTTCTGAACACTGAAAATTTAGAAAAACTGTATTTTGAGGAATGCTATGTGCCAGGCAGATGCAGTTGCCAGTTTTCAGAAGGACAGCAGGAGAGAAATCTCTCGAAGTTGTAGGAAGCTCTTGTATGAGCAATACCTAATTTTCCTCGTGTTCTGTGTTGGATAAATCAAAAACTTGCAGCCCAGATAAACAGCTAGTTAGTTAAGGGACGTTAGAGCATCTCTATCGTGTTTTGTAACTGCTGGAACAGAGCAGGCGTTGCTGCTGGAGGTGATAAGTAATTTGAAATGCGGTCGATTAACAACCTTTTGTCTCTCCTTTGTGCTCCCCTGTCTGGTTTTGTTTTCATTGCTGTCTCTCCCAGCTGCTGAATGGCTAATGCAGCGGCTCTCCCAGTACTGCATGTTCTCTTCTGCCTTAATATCAAACAACATACGACCCTTTGTTTTTCATTGCCTGATACATTATGAAGATGACAGCATGATTCCACCAGAGACCGTGTTACAATGTGCTGCTACAGATTAAAACAAGCCAAAACAGAAGTACTGCAGTGTTTCGAAGGAATTAGCACCCCCAGAATTATTAGAATCAGACTCAGCTTTTGTGTTTGTATGGCAACACCTGAGCGTTCTATTAATTGTAGGAAAAAAAGACACGGTGCTTCCTGATGCACCTTCTAACCCACGATGCTTTTAACACTCCATTCCCTCTGTGTAAAAATAGGAAAAAAAAAAAAAGAAAGAAACCCAAAATCAGTCTTGGAGAATGTTGTTTTGTTTGTTTTACAGTGGAAGATGATGAACTCCCAGACTTAAAGCAAGATTCAGATCTGCCAATCATCCCCAATTACCTGGCTAACCCACCTTTCCCGTATGTTTACAACACCTCGAGTAGCAGTATTCCAGATCCCGCCGTGAATGGGAATCTCTCACACGTGGAACCACAGCACACCAGCTCTCCACCTGCACCTGACTCGGACACCTACAGACAAGCACCCGGGAACGGGAACGCTGCTCCCGAGGCACCTCCCAACGGGGACATCCCGTGCCTGGCCCGAGGGTCTGCTGGGCCACCACGCCCAAATCCTGTCCTCCAGAGAGCTCCTGTTTACCAGGGGTCTGTGTCTTGGGGCAGAAGCCCCTCTTTGCCAGCAGGACCCAACCAGTCCCTACGCCAGCAAGAGAATGGCTCCTGCGTGGGGCCTGTGCCGGCCTTTCAGCCCGTTTTCTTCACAGGAGCTTTTCCACTCAACATGCAAGGTAACACCAAAAATCTCTTCTGGCTTTGTTTTGATCTTCTGTCACCTTGGGCAGTGCAGACTAATCCTGTGTTTCCGGAGACTTTCAGGTTCCCATGCTTAGGCTTTCAGGAAACATTTGAAGGGAATGAAGTAGGCAGATAGCCTGTTTCTGCTGGAACTGTTATTAAAATATTGATGTAAACATTTGCTGTGTCAAGTGCTATAAAAGCATACAGACACCAGGGTAATCTGATTCTCCAAATAGCACAGCCCAAGCTGCAAATACAGATCATGAGCAAGCAGCCAGTGAGCTCAAGAGAACCTCACTCACATGGCTCAGTCTGCACTGAGCTGTTCTAGGATCTGCCAGTTCCACAGGGAAGCTTTACCTACCCAGAGAGGGAAACCTGGAATTCCAGTTTCCATTCAGAATTTTGTTCTTCAAGTAAAAAGCATTCTCTGATACCATGGGGTAGCAATGAGAAGTGAACTGAGAGTAAGAAATACCAATAAAAGCAATCTTGGATTGCTCAGGAAATTGATAACCAGTATAAGCTGCTGTTAAATCAGCTTAAATCAATTAAAGTGAGTATTCATGCAGTGGTTCAGACATGCACACATATATTGCTTTAGATTTGCTATGATTTTTTCATATAGGTTGATGAAAATCAATCTAATGAAAACTGGTCATACAATTCCAGGTTTTGCTTTCTGAGGATTCATGTATTGTTACCAGTGACACAAACGAGGTTAATAGAACATAGAAATACTTGGAAATTGTTATAGAGACATTGTTTCAAATTCCTTTATACCTCTGCCTATTAATATGACTCTTTATTTCTAATAGAACTGGTGCTGAAAGTGAGAATACAAAACCCTAATCTTAGAGAAAATGACTTCATTGAAATTGAACTGGACAGACAAGAACTGACCTACAAGGAGCTGCTCCGAGTGAGCTGCCGTGAGCTGGGTGTGAACCCTGAGCACATCCAGAAGATCAGAAAATTACCAAATACAATGTTAAGAAAGGTAAGAGCTATACATTTTGAAGTGCAGCAATTTATAGAAGAGATTTTTAGGTTACTGTTATAAAGGAATAATTTGTTGGTCACCTGCACAGGCCCATGTTGGAAAAAAAACCTCAAACCAAAAATGAAAAACTTCTGCTCAACTTGCAACACCCAGCAGTTGTTTGAGATTTCCTAAGTAAAAAGGTCTCCAATTTCTTGATCACCGCCTTTCATAACCATTTGGTGCTGGAACCAGTTAATACCTGATTTTATGACTCCATTGTAAAATTCAGTGCAGCACAACACCACTGTAAGCTGCCAGCAGCATGTAAAAGGCCTGCAGAGCTCAACCAAGCTCTGTGAGTTCAGCAAGGCCTGGCTGCAGTCCTTGCACAAAGAGAGGTGTTTCAGGGTTACTCTGAGTGCAGGACTCTGAACACAACTGTCCTTCCTTCAGTGACATTTACCCTGCAGCCAGCACAGAAGGGACCTGCTGACCTGTTTTACCAATTCACCACTGACCTTTCTTTCACTCTCAAATCCTTGTAGAGCATTGTTGGCGTCACTTGTGGGGCAAATCTGATTAGGAGTAGATTAACAGACTTCACTCTGCTGCATTTTTGCTGACCATTTTAGTCGAGAAGTGGAGAAAAAAAAAAGACATAAGCAATTCTGTCACTTTCCAACTTTGGTTATTGTTGAAAGAACTTTTTATTTTCATTTCTAATCACTTCAGGCTCTCTGGTAGGACTGCAGCAGGACCCCTATGGTTCCTGCAGTGACACAAACCTGACTGTGTGCTGCTGCTGGCTGGCAGCAGAGCACTGCTGCAGGGGCTCAGAGCTGCCCTTGCTGGGTCGCTCTGAAGGAAGCCAGCCACATGCAAGACCTCCTTGGGTAGATGCAAGCATCAATGCATCAGCTTCCAAGAATTAGCAAGGGGAAAAAACAAGAGGATTTGGGTAGCATGCAGTAGATCTTGACAAGTGTAATCCCACTAATCACTTGCACTCACTGTCAGTGTTGCATTCCTTCTAAAAATAGACTTAAGGGAGTAGCTGAATAAGACCCCAGAGTAAATACAAGATGCAACAGGATATCTGTTTTCCAGTTCACTGTAAACAACTGTCATAGTTATGACTAAATACGTACCTTGTGTTAGTATGAGCTTATTATTTTAACTTACCTCAGCAAAATTAACAGACGCTATCACCTAACTCCTTGTTGTATTTGTTTAAAGGACAAGGATGTTGCAAGGCTACAGGATTTCCAAGAACTGGAGCTTGTTCTAACAGTAAGCGACAAAAACTTACTTTTCAGAGTCCCAACACCTTCTGAACAGAGTGGGTATAACAAGAAGGCATCAGAACTTACATACTAATTAAGGAATAAAACAAAAGATTTGTATCTTTCGTTATAAAATTGCATTTGAAATACAGTATCTGTAAGGGCTAATGATGTGAAAAAATTTATTTTGTTAACGGTGAAATAAACTGGTTATGCACATTTACAGCTTCTAGTTAATCTAAGAACAGTGAGTCTGGTATGAAAGTAGCTCAATGCACAGGAAGTATTGGTAGAACTATCTGTAATGCAACACTTCCTTACAAAAAGATAATCTTGAAATACTGCAGAGTTAGCAGCTCTCAGGGAAAGGCTTACCTTAAGCTGTTCTAATAATTTGTTTGCTATAAAATAGCAGAGGTACTCAAGCTAAAGAACCTGCCATGAAGCCCATTTAATATTTGTACTGAGTCCATTACCATTAATGTTCTCTTTTTAGATGATGTTTATTAAGTCCTATCTCACTTAGAAGGAAAAAAACCGGAAGGGTTTAAATCTGTGGAAGCACAAAATTATGCGAAGTTTAAATGCTATCAAGTGACTTATTACCTGTGATTTCTTAATCCCTGTTTACACTTTTCCCTATTTCTCAGGTTGAAAATAAAAGTGATAGTAATTATCCAAATAATAAATATGCTCTCAACCAAAATCCCTTTTAGTGTTGTCTGTCAATATATACATGTGCAATTGAAATGTAATGACATGTGCAAATTAATATACTATTTTTGTTACTGTGTTGACATTTCTTCAAATGCTGCTTTAATTTCCCCCTTTAAAAGCACAAAAAGTGTAATTTTATTTTCCTTTGACCTCTACATTCCTGAGAAAAATTTCATCCTGAACCTATAAAGTTACTTGTGTAAAAAGAAACTAGTGAAGTGCCCAGGGTTTTCTGGGCTGATATCCAATCTTGATGTTCCTATGCAATGTATTTTCTTTTTTTTGCTGTGACTTGTGTTTACCCATGTAGTTTACTGAAAAGAAAATCACTTACAGTTACTTAAAATTCAGAATTTGACTACTTTGCTGTGAAATTCTGGAATAAAGAAATTGAAAAGTATTTAAGAGCTGGATTTTATCTGATTTTTTTAGGCTTTTAGTATTTAGTTACTTGTATTTGAGGAAGAATTCTACTCTGGTAGCCCATGTGAAAAGCGGGTGCTGTGGATGAGGTGAATAAACTAAAATATGAGATGTAACAGGCAAACAGAATGTACCAAACTGGACTGAATTCTCCTGTTTCTTTGCCTTCCCCCTCCTTCCCCCCAATTTCTTTGGGAACTGCAGCTGCCAAAGGAATTTATCGTTTGTCTTCTCTTAGAGTTCAGAGCCCAGGCAGGCTGTGCAGTGTCCATGGGCTGCTGGGGCACTCCTGGGCCGAGTCCCTGTGCCTCTAGCTGGGGAGCAAGCACAGCCTCCACCTGTCCTGGGTGGAAGCAAGGGACAGCAGCTGCCTGTGTCCCTGCCAATGCAGTGGGAACTGTCCCCAAAGCTCCCCGGGCTCGCTGCTCTCAGCTCCTGAGGCGCTCGGAGTGCAGGGGCTGAGCACACCAGAGGGAGCTCCCAGCCCGCCGTCAGGCGCCAGGCTGGGGCTCAGCTGCCAGCACAGATCGCTGCAAACACCCCAATTCCCACCACGCTGAAGCTCAGTCTCCCCAGGTGAATACAGAAGGTTTTGTCACACCAAAAGAGCCTCTTCTGCAAAGTGCCAGAGGTCAAACATAGTCCCAGTCGTTGGCAGTATCTGTTTTTATACCAGATTGCTGGTGGAATATTAAGTTCTCTGTAACGGAGTAATAAAATCGTCATTCCTCACGTCAGCCTGGCTGTTGCCTTCTCCCCATCACAGGATGGTTTGGGCATTGGCTGAATCCAGGAGGATTCAGGGTTAACCAGTCAGACCCTCTAGAGAAAAGCTCAGCTGCTGGGGCAGCAACCTTGCCCAGATACTGATCCCTATCTATGCATTCCCAGGAATATTTTTATACCTTGTGTCGTTTATACTAGGAAGATACTATTAACACTCCCCAATCCCATCAGTGTATAACCACTACATTCTGTCTGTGATAAATAATTCATTACTTTGTGCTCTGCTACATGAAATGTTAATGTCTAATAAATGCTCGGCTGCAGATTCGTGTTTCTATTCAAGAAGTGTAATTTGTAAGAATTAATAAATTATTATTTTTGTCTTCTCAAAGTTTTTCTGCGCTTTTCTTCTGGTAAAACATAGGAACTTTTTCTTGCTGGGTGGTTTTCTGGAGTGCTTAGTGTAAGACAAACAACTAAAGCAAAAGAGGTTCTAGTAGATTCTAGAAGTAAATGCTATTTGAACACAGGCCTCCTTTATCTGAGGAGGCCTGGTTATCAATAATAAAATAGATAATTATTTCTGCAAAACAAATCACCCATTATTTCAGGTGATTAAGTGTTGAACAAGATAAAATAAATACACACCTGCTCAGCATGCACATTCAGCTGAAGTGGAGACTCACTCATAGTGACTTCCTATCCAAGACATACAGCAAAATTCTGATACTTCTGGTCCAATTGTGTCCCTGTGGGCTTGTGTGGGGTCTACTGAATTGGAAAAAACCTGTGTAGTTAATGTTTTATATGAAGCCATTTGTAGGTTTAACTTTAAATACATGTTACTTCTTAGGCTGAAGAGGAATTTTATAATGCCAAAGTTGCCCTGGACAGGGATCCCAAAGGTCCCAGGACTCCCTTGTTCTGAAGTACTGAAAGGAATAGGTTGGAAACACTCAGATTACACAGCATTTCACTCTTATTCAGCTGAGTCACAGCTTAATTGGGCCTGTCTTTCCACTTCAAATCCTACAAATCCTTACGCAGAAAACACACAAATCAGGGGTATTTTGTACCATTGATATAATTTACTAGTTACAAACCTGAATGCAGTACATAATTGCCCTGTGGTACATACATTTTCTTGGCAGAATGTTTGTCATTCTTTGGGAAAAAAGCATATAATAAAATACTTTATGTATATAGAAAATATTTAAAAATATAAAATTCACTTTCTGGTCCTTGTAATTGTAAAATAATTTGTTCACATATCACAAGTTGAGTCTACTACAAAAACTGTTTTTGTAAATTACAGTACATTCACAAGTCACTCTTGTGGCAAGTCAGTAATATTAAAAAAAACACCAAACCAAAACCCCAAGGGATCTTCTCTTCACGCCAGTCCAGCATCTTTGGCCATACTGTAGAAAATACCCTTTGCTGCTATAAGGTTTGCAGGTGTGTCAAATTCAGCTATGGTCCCGTTGTCTAGAACAAGAACCCTGTACAAAACAAAAGATGTTGTGGGGGGAGAGATGTGTCAGAAAATTCCTCCCAAGGAATGTGGTACCTCTTTGTGTCACAAAGCAAACTGCTCTAATCTTTGCCTTGCTTTTGTTTTCCTCAATTATTTTCACATGTTCAAACACAACAGATGATAAACATTCTCCCAGAGCTGCTGCTTGACTAAAAGAGGTACAGGGCAGTCACTGTCTCCCAGGGGCAAGAAGAGGGGAAAAAAAAGCATCTGGAATTGAAACTATAGTTCCAGAAAGCCAAGAAGATAAAAACCCATGACGAATACTAATGTATTTTCAAGTAATTAAAATGACATGCTGTTAGTAAGAAGTTACAGCAGCTGCTGGTTTAACAAGGCTCCATAAGCTTCCTGACAGTGCCAGGAGTGCCGCCGGGCAGTGTCCCCTGCCCAGCTCCGGTTTCTGAATATAGAGTCTGTTCCCTGTGCTAACAGAGGCAAAGTCAGGGCTGGAGATTCTGAGACTATATAAGCACATCACTGCTTACATACTGCCCGACTAGAGAACCAATGTTCATGTCTAGAGAAAAACCAGACCCCTCCAAGTGCTGCTTCACATCCCCAGCAAACCCACGAGCCCACCACGCAGCACTCAAGAGATTTTACCTGGTGTAATCCATGATTGTGTTCAGCCTGTGTGCAATGGTCAGCACCGTGCAGTCCTCAAACTGTGTCCGAATGGTCATCTGGATGAGGTCATCTGTCTCCAGGTCGATGGCGGCCGTGGCTTCATCCAAGATCAGGATCCTGCTCTTGCGCAGGAGAGCTCTGGCCAGGCACACGAGCTGCCTCTGGCCAACGCTGCAAGCACAGAGAGCCTTTCACTGCCCCAGCTCCCCACTGCTCACAGCCCCTTGTGCTCAGCAGGTCACTCCTTGGGTCACCCAAAAAACCCTGGAATATTGTGCAAGCTGCCTGTTCTGTCAGCCCCAGAGCTCACGCGTGCAGGCTGCAGCATGCCAACGTTAACAGTGATAGGATCACTTACTGCCTGGCCCCGTGCTGGCAGAGCCACCAAATGTGCCTTTTATCACTGTGACAAAAGCCAGGGCAGCTTTCAGCAACACTCACAGTTCTGACAACACTGAGGATATGCAAACTTAGGGGAAAAAAAAAAAAGAATAAAAAGGAAAATAAAATGCTATGAGGCTGCAAGTCCTTTCTACCATAAAAAAATAAAATATATACATATATCTGAGCAACCTAGTCTTCCTCCCCTGCCACAAACACAGCCCAGACTCAGTCTCTGAGTGTCTGCAGGATGAGGAAGGAGCCAAACATTGATCACAGACAATCTGGTGACACCATAGCCTCAGAAACCAATGAAGCATTTCAAAACATGGCATTTTATCATCCCCAGTCATGTCTTCATGGGCCTTCCAAATAATAACGGAAAATAAACATTGCTAAAGGGTCAGGCAAAGAACTCTTACTCAGCACAGCACTTACGTTACCATGGCATTTCCCTTCCTAGCAAACCATGTTTAAGGGACTGCCTGTCCCTAATATCCTGTCATCGTGAAACTTCTTTCTGACAAGATGGGATTTGGGTTTGGGAGAAAAATCAGATCATTTGTGGCAGAGGCAGAAGGGGAGGGAAATACTTGAACCTTGGTGGCTTTCTTGGAACAGAAGTAGGTGGCTGGATCATTTCAGATATGACAGAGCAGTGTCAGCCTGTGCTCAGGTGACACCCACTGTCACAGCTGAGTGGCAGCTCAGTGCATGTTCTAGTGCCAGCATTCCTTACCTAAGGTTCTCTCCACCCTCTGAGCACTCATAGTCCAGCATGGATGGCTGACTGCTGACAAACCTCTTCAGATGAGACAGTTCAAGTGCTTTCCATATTTCTTCATCTGAATACTTATTAAATGGATCCAGGTTCATCCTCAGTGTTCCAGAAAAGAGAACAGGATCCTGGATATAAAACCAATTTTCATTAGACAAGTGCTTTAGCTGTTTTAAGTACAGATACTATGAGCTGCTGCTTCGAGGTGTCCATTGCATTGCAGGTAGGCCACCTTCCAATCCCATCCTCTCTGAAAATACATTACATTATACACTTCAAACTCAACTTCCAGCTCTAAAGATGGTTTATCCAAAATCCTGTTTTATCATCTAGCTTATAAGGTGGCAGGATGGGACCAATTAAAGTATAAATAGTTTGTTTTTCTGAAACAATTTTCTGGGTGTAACAAAACATTTTCCTCTTTGGATAAACCATCATTTATGGTTTGTTAAGCTGCTAGAAAATATTCCTTCGCTGTGACATACAGAAACAGTACCTGAGGAATAATTGTTAGCCTTGATCGAAGGTCATGGAGACCAATTTCTGAAATTTTCACGCCATCAATTTTAATTTCCCCTTTTACAGCTTCCAGGATCCTAAAGAGACAGAGCGTCATGGAGGACTTCCCTGCTCCGGTTCTGCCAACAATCCCAATCTACAACAAATTGCAGGTTTAACAACAAAGCACATAGTTAAGAAGAAAACAACACCCAACAAAAAACTCCCAAACAACCCTCCAAGATTCCTCTAAGAGGTTTGACTGAAGATCTGAATCTAAGAAAGAATGTCCCATCCTGCCCTAGAAACCCTAGGTCATACAATGTCCTTATTGCCATTCCTGTAATTGGAATGATACTCCATATAAATCACACATGTCATGAATGTAATAAATAACACAGGCCTACAGCCATCCTACATAACTTCGGGTGATTTGGAACACCCATGGTAGGTCCACTCACTCTAGGACAAGAAATAAAGGCTCTCTAAGGGCAATTCCTACTTCATGGTAAGCACGTGTATCTCCATGCCAGAAGGATGCAGTCATCCTGTCTGCTTAGAATAAGGGTAGTTCTCTTTTTTAGCAACAGCCTGTTCTGGGAAGGACTTTCCCATGCTATTTGTTCTGTCTCCAGCAGGCAAACCCCAGAACTTTCCATCGAAGCATGAAGAAATGAATCTCCCAGAATAAAGACAATTTCCTGATTAAGGAAGCAAAGAATGTCATTTCCTTCCATGCCAAAAATTTCACAGGGAAAGTCAGAGAGCAGAAAAAGCTGGAATCCCTCCTCCCATCTGCACTGCTTCATAAAAGCATTCTTGTCACTGAATTTTTGTCACTTGCTGGTGCCTCCTACGTGGCGTATTGGAGCCTGTTGCCAAGTGAACTGGGAAAAGTCCAGAAAGTCCCATGGAATTCACCCTACTGCTTCCAGCCAGGAGGCTGCTGGCACAGGCACAGCACAGGTGTCACTGCTGGCTCCTGCACTGGGGTCAGTGTCCCTGCAGACCCTCTCCTCTACTCCACAGCTGTCACTGGAGGCCCAGAACAAAGTTCTAGCAGACATTCAGCTGGTAACTCACCTTTTCCCCACCGTGCACTTGGAGGTTTAGACCCTTCAGCACCAGATCCAGGCCCTTCCTGTACCTCACTGAATAATTCACAAACTCCAGCTCTCCCTTGGATGGCCAGTCTTCTGGGGGACTCTTGCCCTCAATGATCCAGGGAGCCTGAAGAATGCAGAAGTCAGAAATGCCTCATACAGGTTTCAGAAAAAATAATTCAAACTCAGATAAAAGCATTTTGATCTGATAAACCAAATCTCACTGATCAAATAAATTTATAGTAATGGGGAAAAAACATGGGGTCCTAAGTATCCATCCATTTGACTTTGTTGTGACATTTACAGGAAAAAAACTCTGAGCACAGAGGGATGAATACTCAGTGGATATGAATATTTTCCCATCAACTTTAACAGAACACTGCCAGTTTTCTGCCAGCTCAAGCTCTGGTTTATAACATGTATCACACATCTTGCCTAGCTACCTTTTTGCTTCCAGGTTAAATATTTGATCTCCAGAACCGTTTATTGCAGCCTCTCCTCCATTTCCTAATTCTTAGTATGTACACAGGGCTAACAAACCAGTGTCCAGAGAGCAGCTTTCCTGGCACAGCTCCATCTGCCACCTTCAAAAGTCTTTGGCAGCAAAGGTAGGTGATTGGATGATTTCCTGGATTAGCAGTACAGAGTTCCTAGAGATGTTCTCTCATGGGAGGTGAGGAGTGATTAAGCTGATTAAATAGAAATACTGTTGAAAACATGTGCAAGGCCTGATAATTGTACTGCAGCTCTGCTTGTGAGCAGGACCATGGCATCAGCCACAGGTGAGACTGTGCATCAAACACTTCAAACCCAAAGGCACCAATATTCTGATGTGAAACTCATCTCCTGTGCTATAGCCACTCACAGCAGCAGAAAATCAGATGCTAAGAACAGGCTGCATGATAGCAGTAATAATTTGGAGCTGTGATAGCATAAATTACGGTTCAGAGCATGACATTTGTTCAGGTTAAATGATAACTCAGGGCAGGAACCATCTCTCAAGGGCCTGAAGCAAGACCATGTAAATGTGTGCATTAAAATTTTCAGCTTGTTGCTGAGCGTGCTGGACTCATGGCAGCTGACCTCTGTTTCAGTTTCTGAATACTCTTTTATTCTTTCCACAGCCACAATATTGGTTTCAAGTTCAGAAGTCATTCGGACCATCCAATTCAGAGACAAGGTCACCTTGGGGAAGACGAGGAACAAAATATCACCCCCAGAGGAACAACGGTTATAATAAAAAAACACACAACCAAAACAAAACAAACCCCCCACAAAACCAAAACAACCCCCCCTAGAAACAACAACCCCCCCAAAACAAACAAAAACCCAACAAGAAGAAAACACCAAAAACCCCACAAAAAAGCCACAGAAAAACCTAACCCCAAAAAACCCCAACAACAGCAGACACTGCTATTAAGACATGGATTGACATTAATGTTACAAATGAGATAATTACCTTTGCATTAAAGTTAATACAGTTACTGGGACAAGAAGTCTACGGACTATCAGGTGCTTACATGAAGAAGCGTATGATGATGCTTCTTGCTCATTTAACACTTAGCCCTCTCAAAAGAAGTTGGATGGAAGTCATTCCCCAAATCATGTGTTTCACTAGAAAACTGCTAACAGCAACTAGAGTTTTAGAGAAAACTCTAAAATGCTTCTGGCAAGAGTGAGGCCATTAAATACGCTAAATTCTCCCCAGCCTGGGTCAGTACAGTTGTCTAATTATAAATCCTACTGATCTGCCTGTGATTACCCAGACACACCAATGTGCTGCCCAGCAGGATTGATGCACGACACATTAAGCCCATGCTGCTCAAATGGTCTGTTCTTGTTGTTCTGACACTTCCTGAGTCTCCCATGTGCCAGCCCTGGGGATACTGAGGTGCAGCACGGCCTTGATGCTCCCAAAGTGCCCTGGGATCCTCCTTCATGTGAGCTTGCTGATGATTTCAGCACTCAGTGTAAATCTCTATTTTCAAAACATCCTGCAACTCATTTTAGTTATTTCCCTATTAACTCCAGCTTTAGCAAGCACTTAAATTATTGCTAATATATCCACATCATCTACAAAAATGTAACCCCCCCCAATAAGGCTGTAACACGTACCTGTAACGCGTAGGACACTGACAGCCCCACCAGGCCAGCATTCAGGCTGTTCCTACCAATCACAGCAAAAAGGGCAGCAAAAAGGACAATGCAGTTCCCCACAAACTCAACTCGGATGCCCAGCCACCTGGGAAGAAGGCAGATGTAAGCAGAGTGGGAAAAGGTTGCCTGGGACCGATTTTGCAAATGGGTTTATCTATGTGGAAACAAGAAATGACGTTTTACCTGTTTGACACTATGCCAGGGTAATAACTCTTCTGATTTTCATCGACCTTCAGATCACTGATGTCCACAAAGGCCTTCACTCTCCTGTAGGCTCTGATGACACTGGCCCCTGACACAGTCTCTGAGAAGTGGGAGTAGATGGGGGATCTGCTGACAGACTCCAGGCGCTTCAGCTGGCGGGAGGTTGCGACATAGAACCGCTGCCATTTTTCAGAGGAAATTGAAAGGTTCATTAAATACTTTCACTTTTAATTAACAGTAAAGAATTTCTTAGGTTAAGGATTTAAAGGAGATTGCTACTAATGCCCTTCAACCCTCTGAAATATTGTCTATAATTAAGAAGAATATCAAGAAAGTTACCTTTACATCATTCCACAAAAGAGCATTGGGTAACGGCAATTTCTATAGACTGTAAGTTGAATTTATCTATGTCCCTTTAAATTTAGTTAATATAATCTAGCAGAACGAATCCATTCGTAGGAGCCTCATTTTCCAAGAAGACAAAACGTGCATTTGCACCTCCATTATCAGGTCTCCATTTACAGTCTGTAAAATAAGCTTGATTGTTGCTCAGAAATCAATAAAATTGATGCTATTTTCATCATTTTAACTCCTCACTACCTTGAAAACTTACCAGTATGTCAAATATATCCACACTTTAATATATTGACATGCACTGCAGCACTGGCTCTAGCAGTAGGCTTACTTTTTATTACTTAAAAGCTAAAAAAGGTTATGTCTATTTCACGGCCACATCTTGCAGGACATTTCTTTGTCTGAGAAAAGTAAATAATGTTTTGTTTATATAAACACATAGCTACTTCCGATATTTCCATTTCCCCCGCCAAATCAATGTTGTTTTTCCTAAAAAGAAAAGGAATGGAATAATTAGAATAGCAGTCACACGTTTTTCCACTTACCTGAACAAAGAAGTAGAGAATTGCCAGTGGGACTATGACCACGGCGAAGAGCGGGGTGCTCGCTATGATGACGATCATGGTGGACAAGGAGGTGAAGAATGTCCCCAGGAACATGAGGATGGTGGGCGGGATGACCTCATCGATGACGTAGATGTCCTTGGAGAAGCGGTTGATGATGCGCCCGGTGGGGGTGGTGTCGTAGAAGGACTGTGGGGTGTGGAATTTGTTCTCCAGCAGCGCAGCGTGGAGGGTGCGGGCAGCATTGATGCCCCCCATGGCCAGGGTGAAGGAGCAGATCAGCACTATGAGCCCTGGCAGGTGAGGAGCAGATGTGTTACCCCATGATGTCCACCATTCACAGCTCCCTGACCCTTGACAGTTCCTGTTGTACTCCAAGCTTGTTTTGCTTCACTTTATTCCCTGCCCACCCTTCTCTTCCTGTGCACATCAGCATTGCATCCACTGCTGCCTAAGGCACAGGAACATCTGCAGGATTCACCATCCTGTCTATGGAAAACAGACACACAACCACCTTCCTGCTGTTTTCCACAAGCTTCCATGAAGTCCTAATGATATAACTTCACCCCAATGCTTCATCCCCTTTTGCACTGAAGTTTTCATGTTTTCTTTCCAGCTTGCCTCTCTCAAGCTTCCACATCACCTGTTCAACCCCCCCCATCAAGGGCTTCACAACACAATTAAAAGTGTTGGGCTGAGATCAGACTGTGTAGCTCCAGGTTACATGAGTTCCTTAGGATAGGAGTTGGAGGGCAATTTTCATAGAATCATAGAATCACAGAATAGCTTGGGTTGGAAGGGACCTTTAAGACCACCCAGTTCCAACCCCACCGCCACTATCCCAGGCTGCTCAGAGCCCCATCCAACCCAGCCTTGGACACTTCCAGGGATGGGGCAACCACCCTGTGCCAGGGCCTCACCACCAGCACAGTATCTTCCTAATACGTAATCTAAACCTACCATCCTTTTGGACCACTGGCAACTGGTGCCATGGCTTTCTGACCTAATACCTCTTCCCTAAACATTGGGGCATGACGATTTTACCTGCCCTCACCTTGCAAGAGGCCCAGGGCAGCGTAGACCCCGATTCTCATGGCTGTGTTGTGCTGAGTCCCATTTACCACGGGCTCGTTGGTCCAGTCACTGAGCCACACGTTGGCCCCGATGGCAGCAGCATTTTGGCAGCAATACAGGAAACAGATCACCAAAGAAATGACAGGGCTGACAGCCTTCACATACTGCCAGAACACCGTTAGCTTCACCTGCAAAATCACACACCAAAGCTGGTTTGTACAACCCACACAAGCAGGAGTTTAGAGGGAATTAAGAGATAGAAAAATTCTCTGTGAGAGGAACTGCTGACAAAACTTTAACACCCCCTGACACCAGTGTAACTCAAAACTGCCCAAACTCTTAAACACCACAGAGAAAGGTTCATCTGCCTGAGCTCCCTGTCAGGGTGATGGCTTTCAAAACAAGTCAGAAACCTCTCTAAAATACTCTTCTCCTCCATGTTGAAGATCTGTATTTCACTCATTCTGTGGAGTTTTAGTTTTTAGGACTATGTAAGAGGGGGAGAAAAAAAAAAAGAAAGAAAGAAGGCTGATCAAATAGCAGCAAAGGATGGGTAACAAGAAAGGGAGCCAAGATTTTCAGGCAGAAGCAGCAACTTGGCAGGAGTACCATACTCAAGACTACTTTAAATGGCCTATTTAAGGAAAAGTGTTGAACATGCCTCCATTCTGTGTCTTCACAGCAACTTAAATGAAGTACCAAATGCTAATGCACCCCAACAGGAACATAAACAGATGATGTTTATGGCAATAAGTAAAGGTGCTGTCTCTAAGGTAGTGCGAAAAGGCAGAGAAGCAAAAGGAAACAGAGACTCAGGACAAAACTCAGTCCTTAGAAAAAAGTGTAAGGAGCAATAATTAAAAGAACAAGTGTTGTTGATTAGGAGCTTTGAAGGCTAAAATAATCCACAGAATGCACGTCTGCGCCATGGACCACGTACATCAGACTAAACAGAACACACTGAGCCTCCTGAACTGGAGGGAAGGGACTTTTTTTGAATCAAACCTCCCTGCTCCTCTTCCATCTGCTGCTCCTTTCTGCCCCTTCCTTTTACTTTTGTGTTCCCATCTTCTCTTTTGTCTTGTTCCCATTTCTCTCCCTGGCCCTACTCAGGAGGAATACAGCCCCTTTGTACCTACAAGCACAAAATGCTCTGGAGCTGGGTTGGCAGGTATTGAGGCAGAACAGCCCCACTGGCACCCAGAGGCAGCTGGCTCGTGCAACCCAGTGCTGCAGCTGGACTCAGCAGCAGCCAAACAGTTTAAAAACCAACAGTGCTGAAAGCTCTGTGAGGCAAAGGCAGGGCTGATGGAGTGCAGAGCTCTGCAGTATCGGGTGACTGTGGAGGGAGCTGGAAGAGATTTTTTTTTAGTTTTTTTTTTTCCTTAAGTATATAGGGCTGGCTAGGTGCCAAAACCTCTGCCAAAATCCCTAATCTGAATGATCACTGGCCACCAGATTAATGCCTAAAGCCTGCAGTTGAGATTTATACAACACATTTAACAGAACTGGATCAAATGTTAAAATAAAAAGGATTTTTTTTTTTCAAACAGAAAAAAAAGGTAGAAAAGGGGAGGGGGGAATCAAACCATACCGTGCCTGTTTCAGTGGTTTCAGCCTGAATAAGTTTCTCGTTAGCATTTTTTTTTGGCAGAGGAGGCTCTGCTGGCTTCTTCTCACAGACTCTTCGTTTCGTTGACATTTTGTTGGGACATTCTCCTCCCTCAGAAGACACTACACTAAGTTGCCTAGTTAAAACAAAAGAGTCATTAGGAGAAAAAGGGCATATTGAGGCAGTACTAAAGCAAGGCTGGGATGTAGTGAATTGGATTTATTCTCAGCTCTTCTGCTAAGTTCCCCTGCCAGCCTCACTCACAGCTGTGGGTGCTTGCACCACCCCTCTGCATTTTCGGGGATGCCAGAAATACAGGATCTATGAAAGGCTGTGGCAGAGCCTGAGCTCTTTGGAAAAGGCCTTTAGAGGCTTCATGGCAAGGCAGACATTTCAAACTAAACCCTGAGCATCCCTGTTTTCATATCAGCAGTAGCTGGACAGCATCTAGGGGTATGATTACAAAAACCTCTAAAAATTTCCAAGGCTGCCAATGGAAAGATGCAATGCAAGGAGTTTTTTTACCACACATCTGGCAGCAGTTCACTGTTGTGTGGGTAAATACACACAGTGGTGTTACCTGAGAACCAGAGAGCTGCTTTTAGGAATTGGTTCAGTCCAGACTGAAAGAAGACTGAAGGAACAGATGTTTAATCTTCTTTGTGTGTTCACATTTACTTTTAAAAGGATACTAAACCAATTTATTTATGAGAGGATATTTATGAGAGGATATTGAGGAAACTAAAGCCCAGGTGGAGAAGCAGCATGTGACTGACACCTGAAAGATGGTCTTTTTCCCCCAGACACAGACTAGAAATGCAAGGACCTCGTGTTTACCTAAGAAACTGTTTGCGGACCTCGTTTGTCACGGGCTCGTTATCGGCCAGGTCCGTGTGGATGCTGAGGGTGTCTTCAGCCAGCAGCACCTCCTCCTCCTCCAGCACTGCAAGACAAGATCACACCCTCAGATTTTCTGCCACAGCAAAGCACGGGGAACACAGAGAAAGGTGGCTATACAAAGGAAGACTCATGGAAAGCAAAACCCCAGCAGGAAAATCATAGTGCATAAACTCCCCCCTAGCTTTGCTCATAACCCTCCTGTGCATCACTTCTCCTAATGAAATTGCAAAGATCTTGTGAGGCAGGTTAGCTGCCAAATGCATTTATATCACATCCCTTTAACCCATCAGAATGCCAGGCAATAGTGCTAGAGTTGCTTCTAGCTAAATTCACTTATAGGGCACGTTCTAGGCACGACCCTGGGCTGGGGGAGTCATATCAGGAGTCCTGCAAGCCTCTGCTGTGGCAGGAAGGTGCTGTGCGTGTTCCTCTGCCTGGCTGCAGAGCAGCAGTGCTGCAATCACAGAGTGTGGGAACACTGTCACACAGGGGAAACATCCACCAGAAGGCTTTCATCTTGCATCATTTTGTCAGAATCAAACCAAGCTGAAAAGCAACCCAAGATTAAATTGTCATTTGAACTTTGCTACACGAAAAAACCCCCCAACCACATATAAACAGAAAACACACCAGACTCTGGGTAGCCCCTTTGATAGCAAGCCCAGTTTGTTCTTGGCTACTCTGTCTTCCTGCTGAGCTTGACCTTGCTAGTTGTAAAATAAATTCCCAAGTTTAAAATAATTTCTAAGATAAGAATTGCTTTTTTCTAGGACAAACCACACAAAATTTTGAAAGAAATTTGTGAAGAGATTTCTCAGTAATACAGACCTAGCCACAGACAATAATTTTCACGGTAGTAGAAAAAGGCAAATGCCAGGTTGCTATGAAGAACCAGGGACACTTTATAGAGAAAATATCTGTAATCTTGTTGACAAAAAACCCATGTTTTAAGAAAAAACAATACTGTACTTGTTGGTTCATCCTCTTCAATGTCTTCATCCAGCGCATAATTCCGCAGGAATTCTGCAAAGGCCTTGTTTTGTTTCAGAAGGTCTTGGTAAGATCCCATTTCAGAGATTTTGCCATCTACCAGGACAATTATATGGTCTACCTGAGGTAGGAAGCTAATGCCATGGGTCACCAGGATTCGGGTCTGGATAGGGAAAAGGAAAAAAAACCACAAATCCTTCAGTTGCACTGTGGGGAATGACAGTACTCAGCAAGCCAAATACTACCACATTTTGGGACAGGGAGTGAATTATTGTGTCAAGGCGAAATGCCCAGTGAAATAACACTGTCCACGTTAAGCAAATCAGCTTGGAAACATATACATGAACTCACAATGCTCCCACTGCTGACAAAAACACAGAGGAAAGAAAGCAAACACACTGAATTATCATTCCCTCCTTCCCTTATGCTGATTTTCTTTGCAGCCCTTCCCTTTTGAGCTCTGAGATGATCTGAGAAGATGATAGCAGGAGTGGAAGGTGCAGCAAAGCCACTGGAGTTTGTGTTGTTGTTGCCAAAGCCCTCTCTAACATCCGTATTTGGTGCAGCTTCCTGGCTGCACTGCCTCGGAGTAACAACAGCTAACACCAGCAGCCTGTGCAAGTTCCAGCACATGCCTTGTTTTTTGGAGATCTCACAGGAGGCATTTTAAAAGACAGGGCAGGTTTCTGCCTCTACATGTTCTGACCAGACCACAGCGCTCCTGGGGCTGTGAGCAGCATTTCACCCCAGCCTGGGCTGTGAGGAAAGGTGCCCACACTGCCAGCTACACACAGAATTCAGGAATGAGCTGGCACTCAGGCCTGGGTGGTGAAACAGCTTCAGAGTTCCTGAGTTTGTGTGCATTTTTAAGAGGATCTAAACCCCAACTTACTTTTCCCTTCAGGACCCCGTCTGGGCCAATGACTTTGTCGAAGATGTGCTTGGCCACGTGCGAGTCCACGGCGGACAGGGGATCGTCCAGCAGGAAAATGTCCGAGCTGCTGTACACGGCACGGGCCAGGCTCACCCGCTGCCGCTGCCCCCCCGACAGGTTGATGCCCTGCAGGGAGACAGGAGAGGACAAAATGTGTCACACAAAAGCTCTGACTTCTCGTGGTTCTCAGCCAGCCCAGCACTCGGGTGCTAAATTGAAACATGAGACGCTGGAGAGAATAACCCACCCAGAGACAGGCACAGAACGCCTCTAGATCTGCCTGTTCGCTGCCAAACTTTCCACTCACCCAGCAATCTGGAGATGGAGTAAGTCTCTTTTTAATAAGCTCCTAAAGGGAGCTGTTAAAACACAAAACTATAAAAAGCAAAACTGCCAATCATGATATAAAAATGCAAATTTCAAAGCAGGGCTATGGCACCTGGAACATCTTCCACATCTTTCATTTTACAAACAACTCCACATCTCCATGCCATTTCATGGAATCTAGCTCAAACTTAGTGGCCTATGAAAAAAGAATGTCTTTGTTGGTAATCAGATGTGTAAATGTTTCTCATTAAAGTACGTTAAGGGATGATCATGTAATTTTTTTTCCACTTGAAGCTCAGCCATATGTTCCCTCCTTTTTTATCCCTAGAGGAAAAGGAAGGCCTTCAGTGATTCTGGCCAGATGCACCTTTGCAATTCATGACAAATAGAGGGTACTCTGATCTTCCAGGGCTGGATGTGTAATTCTGCATCACAATACACACACAAGCCTAAAGTCAGGAAAAAGTTTAAGTCCAAGTGCCTTCCAGAGAACTGCCCTGCATGTTTTGCTGTTGATTGTAGCACGGATGCCATTGCAAAGATGAAATCAAATCAAGTGCTGACTTAACAGTATTCTCTTTTTAGCTAGAGCAGGATTCACCAGGCAGGTCTGACTTGAAATAAAAAACACTTCCAAAAAAATTACCTTCTCTCCTATCTCAGTTTGATCTCCTCCTGGCAGCACTTCCAGGTCAGTTTTTAAAGCACAGGCCTCCAGGGCATTTTGGTATTTTTCCTCATTAGGAGCTTGGCCAAACAAAATGTTATCTTTCAGCGTGGCATTCTGGATCCAGGCTTGTTGAGGCACATAAGCAACAGAGCCCTAGAAAAAGGGGAGAGAGAGAAAACCTGTGACTCATAACAAGCAGGAATTCATGCTTACAGCTCTGGGTAAGCTCTTCAGCACATATATAGCTCCTGGTTCCTCTACATTCACATTATGTGTATATGTGTGCTAACTGCTCATGTATCGTTGATCAAATCAGGAAAGTAATTTCAGGTAAAAGTGGGCAAAACTCAAACACGCAGACAAGCTGCCAGAGGAGCAACTAGAATTCCCTCTGGAGCCTGAGGTGCATTCTTAGCAAGGGCAGGCATAGCAGCACATTTCCCTGCCATCATTAAATGGTTTCATAAACAACACCAACCTTCACAGCCACTTCTCCTTCCAGCTTTTCCATCTCACCCAGGAGAGCAGACACCAGAGAAGATTTTCCACAGCCAACGTGGCCAACAACAGCAACCAAAGAACCACTGGGGACCAACATATTTATACTGTGGAGGAAACAGGCTGGAAATTAATTAAACATTAGTTTACTAAAGAAATCAGGGGTCTTTAAACCAGGGCTGAAATACACGGTCACAGCCTGACTGGATATAATGAGCAAAGCTTGGTCACTGGTTTTCTCCTCCCTTTCTTGCATACAAGCAACTGTAACCAGAACTTGAGAAGCAAATGAAAACTCAGCATAATTTATCCTTGTGGCAGGACAGTTACCCCCCATCATTAGCTCCTCCTGTGCATCCCAGATATCTGGTGCATAAAGAGATAGCCCAAAGGCACAAAGGCCCAGCAGGGGTCATCTCTGGCGCCAAGAGGGCTCAGACCTGACTAAGAGTCCATATCTTAGTCTGCAGAGCTGATGAGAGGAGAGATGAAAGAGAACTATTGACTAAGAGCCAAGGTTTTACTCTATAAAAGATACACAAAATACCACAGAGGCAGAAGCCTCTTACACCATGGAAGGTGTTCGGACTTCTCCCCGAAGTCTGGACGCAGACTTCGTGGTTACTTCTCTGGAGATTGAGGGAAAAGATCTTCATGTGTGCCCCACAAGCAATTGGATGGTAAGATACATTGAATCCTAAGCTTATACTATTTCTTCGCTAGCTGTAACTGAAAAGGTACCATTTTTCGTGCACTGTATTTTAATCTACTAGTAGTTTTGTTCTATTCCTGTGTAGTATTTAGTTTACTTTAAGTCTTATGTTTGTTTGTTTCCCCGTCTATTAATAAATGATTTATTCTATAATAGACAGAATCAGTCATCAATAAAAGAACATACGAATGAGAGTGGGTTTTGGGGTGCTGGCCGCCTCAATAAAGTTACTGTCTGCTGCCAGAGGCCTGGGCAGGAGACAGGGTTAATCTAAACCCCCACATCCATTCGTGACAATCCTGCTGGTTGCTGAAGCAGTAGGATTGTTAATAAGCCTTCTAAGACTCTTTTCTGAGTTGTATCAACCCATCTGCAAGTCAAATTGAGTTAATAAGCATTTTGAAAGCAGACAATCTTCCAGAAGTATTTTGGGGTTTGATTTTAAAACCAAAAGCAATTGTTTGAAAGTAGTGGGTGAATACATCCCATCTAAAAAAATGTTCAAACCACTTTAGAACTGTATTTCCAGTGCTGGTAAATAGGGTTCACAATGACACAAGAGAAACAGGACTTCCCCAATTTAAATCCTTTACTGTTTTCCCCACTATGTTCTTAAAGGTATTGCTTTAGGTCCTGAAGGTGAACTGATACAAAAATGACTGATGGACACAGTCTCTTTGCCATCAAAGTGCTTTTCACTAATGAAATCAAGCCAGACTTCTGTTTACACAGATCCTGATGCATAACAGAAGGAATATATGCTTCCAGGCAAATTTTGTTTGTGTTCATTCAAATAGGCAAATGTGCAAAAGAGCCACCCCCACAGTCTGAAGATGGCCCTTCCACCGCCACAGGGATGAGTCTGCCACAGGATTATTCAAGGAACAGACCACTGCTGGCACACCTAGGTCCAAACACAGACATCTCAACTGTCCTCAAAATCCATCAAATCAATTTGATTTGTCCACTGCTTCAGTTAAAAAAAAGTCTATTTAAGGAATTTATGTAGCCTGCCTTTCAATAGGTAACTATTTTATGCTGGTTGCTGTGGAGGTAAAGCCTTACAGCCCTGTTCTATAAAGCCTAAAGACCACGAGGCACGAAGGTTAGCTCCATGTTTTAAAAGCAGAAGAGATGCTGACATGTGATGCACGGTTTTTACCAGAACCTTTCACACAGACCTCCCAGGAACCAGGTAGATGTTGTATTGCAACTGCACAAAGAAATCTTACTCTTTCAGCGTTGGCTTAAGCTCCTTTCCCCAGCTGAACGTCGCATTTCTTACACTGATGGCATTGCCTGTGTGGCAAAAACACAACAACAGAGGGGCAGGAAATGTGTTACACACAACAGCACAACTGAGAACAGGCTGACAGAGGGATCTTTATTTACACACACTGAACTTCCTTTTTCTGCTGGCATGGGAAGCACAGCCTCATGCCTGTGGGTCACAAGACAGGCTTGTTCAGAGTGAAAATAACTGATTGCAGCTTAAACTATAGACTGTGAGCTGACAGCTCTGGGGAGCTGAAAAGATGCCCTGCTTCACCCTGCCCTGGTGGGGCAGCTCCCAACATGTGCTGTTCAGCATCAGCACAACTTTACTTCAGAAACCCCTTTCAAGCCAGTAGGAGATCACTGCATGCTGTTGACTTCGATGTATCAGATTAACTCTGACACTCTGCAGCTTTTTGCTTGTCACACTTAACAAGTCATAGATCCACAGGTTTTCTTTGCCTCCTGGTGGGGTGGGGTGGGGTAGGACAGTAACTGCATGACAGCCATGCAGCCATTCCTCTTCCTCTATCTACAGCATCACGCAAGTTTCAAGCCACTGTTACTTGATAAAACATTTTTTGAGACCACCTGGCTTGCTCAATTGTTTTGGGATACTGTTTTGAACAGAAGTAATCAAAACTGTTCACAAAGTTCCTGAGCATTTGTGCAATGTGAAAGGTTTGAACAAGTCTTGCTGTCCATAGTCAGTGGATGCACTCCACATTCAGTGCTGTTATTACATTGCAGATGCAAACTCGGGCCCAAAATCAGCTCAAAAATATGGCCAGACAGAGCAGCAGTTTCTTACTTTTTTTTTAAACCAAAGATTACCATTGTTACTTTCTTTTTGCCTTTTTTCATAGCTCAACCAGTCCAAAAGAGATACATCTGCTCCATGAGCATAGCTTAGAAAAATATCAACATCTTTACCTGGTGCAATCACTTTTGTTTCCACACAATTTGGATCAAGTTCATCATGACTCAGGAACTGCTGAATTCTCTTTAGGGAAACGCTTGTCTAAGAAAAGAATGTGGCGTTATTTCATCATTCTTTTAATGAGGACTTAGTGCTCTTACGACTGAAAAAGAAAGCATGCACAATGCCTTGAGCCTCCTGCCATGGGCTTCCTGAACAGTGAGTCATTCTTTCCTTGCAATGAGTCCTATGCTGAAATTCAAGCTTTTACCTGTGAAATTTCTCACACCAAGCTGAGTTTATCTGAGCGAAGAAAAATTCATGCAGACAGGCTCACTCAGAAGATGTCAGGCTTTCCAATGCAGGGCAGCAGGAAAGAAAGGATATTAAATGGAAAACCAGCTAACAGGCAAGATGCAAGGGATCTCTGCATTCCAGAAATCAATATGGATATGTTCTTTCTGTTCAAATTTTTCAGAACAACCCACGCTCCAGGCCCTCCTTACCTGTGCAATGTTGCTAATGACTTGTGGAAGCATATTGAGGGGAAACTTCAAGATATTGAACAAGGACAGGGAGACAAAAGCCTTTTCTGCATCCAGGATATTCTTCTCATCCACAGAGACATACACAGCAAATGTTGTCAGCGCTACCTGAAAGCCAGAAAGGGAGTTTACTGCGAGATGTGTGGGATATTCTGACATTTTAAAAGCACTCAAGCCTGACAGGCATCTTGGAAATAAAAGTATCAACCACAAAACCGGGAAAATTCCTTGTTTCTGACCTTTTCAACATGCTTTAAGAATGACAAGTCCTATGGAAAAGTTGGTAGAAAAAAGGGCACACAGAATAAAAGAACTTTCAGGTTTCTAATGGCTACATTCAGTTGAACTAAGAGGTTCAAGAGGTGAACTACATGTCTTGGGTAAATAAAAAGCTGTTATCAGGTCATGGTTTCTATCATGTAATTTCAAGCAAATTTCTGCAGTTCATAATTTGCCATTGTGAACTGCAGGCTAAGCAAACGAGATTCACTACTTCATAGAAAAGGGAGAGGAAATTCCAGGTTATTTGCTGGCTTGCTGTATGACAGGGGCCATCCCCTGTGGAAGGACCATCCTGTGCAGCAAACTCACGGTGAGCAGGAACAGCAATGTGCACTGAACGAAGTGCAGGGACTTTAAGGAAGCATGTAAAGGGCAGGACCTCCAGGCTCCTGAATGATGTTCAGATCATTCCTGCAGGGCTGGGCCTTTGATCTTGAGAAAAGTTGGCTGGGAATAGTTTTGACCAAGGACTTATCTGAATGGTTTAATTCACCAAAACCCTTTCTGCAAAAGGGATCACGGTCCAATGAAGTGGAAAATAGAGGAAAAGACGAAATTAAGGAAAAAGCATTTCAGAGTTGGCAATGTGATCATTTGGGCTTTAGTTTTCACATTAAATCAATCTCTTTTTTGGGTTGTAGAATAATTTAGCAACTCCCTCTCTCACTAAAACAAGCAGAGAACTGTAACACGAAGGTAGAAATGAGAGCTAAAGACAGACATTGTCCTGACTGACTCAATTAAAGTTTCTTTTGCTATTTTTGCTATTCACAGATCTCTCTGAGGTTTCAAATTCTAGTTTCAATTTGTTATGGGAAGTACTTTGAAGTGGTTGGAAATTCTCCTGTGACAGCTATTCCCAGCTTCCACTGGCAGGCTTTATCACAAAATACTTTAATACCGATTAACAAAGGGGCTCTTGAGAACAGGGAACTCTGATTCAAAGCATGTGAATAATTTCTTCGAAAAGTATTTACATTTTATTCCTATGTACATTCACAAGCAGAAAGCCTCAGATTTATCCTTCAAGGGTGCACTTGTGCAGCTTAGAGGGCCTTGCAAATTCAATTTACCAGAAAGGGCGCGCTGATCCAGGCAAAGGTGGACAAAGAGTTGAGATAGGCAGATTTTTTCAAAACTCGCAGCTCATTCTTCCGTATCTCCAGGACCTTTTCTGAAAAGGATGGTTCCCAAGCATAGAGCTTCAGCACCTTGATGCCACCCAGGATCTCGTTCATTAGTTTAATGCGGGAGTCTTTGTATCGCATTTGTTCCACCTGGGTTATTGGTAAACACAGGAGACAGAGAGTCACAGCCAGGCCTAGAGAAGAGCTTTCAACATATGGCTCACAGCTGTGGTGGCCCTTGGGCTATTTCTGAAGAGGATGCAAAAGGTAATTACAGAAAGCCAGACTGTTATCAGTTTATTGTGCAAGTCAGTATCTCCAAAGACACCACAAATCAAAGGAAGTGCCTGGAAAGCAGAGTACAAAAGCTTTCCACTCATCTTCACTCTTAAGGGCTACATTTTTAAACCATCTTAAAGAAAAGATTCAGGCACTTCACAAAAATACTACCCTACCACTTCCTTTGATTTCTTCAGATTTTTTTTCTTCCTTGCTTGCTCAGTTGTATTTCTTATCCCTTGAAAATTGTGGCTACTCCTAGGGGTTTTTTTTCTATGTATGAAAATACAGTGCTTCATTCAGTTATTAAAATAAAAATATCCCTGCTGAAATTTATAGACAATATTCGCACACACATGCACAGCAAGTTATGCAGCTCTGAGCATCTCATAATGGGCAAGGGAGAAAAGGAATGTTACTACTGACATGTCAGCATCCAAGAGATTTAAAAAGCCTGTATGTCTCTTTAAGGCATATAATAATATCACTCTGTTACTAAGGCTGTGCTTAAATGTCATAATTTATATTCATTTTCCAACTCTTACCTTTTTTTACACCAACAGATTGACTTTTCATTTTTTTTAAATCTTTCAAACAGTCTGATAGGCTGCATAGCACAAGCCAGTTATTATTTTTTTCTAGCACAAAGCCAGAGGGCACTGTTATATCGGTATTTTCTCAGCTTTCCCTGACTAGAGACAACTAAGACTACAAAGAAAGGAATAAAGGATAATTTTACCTTAAGATACTAAATGAAATTTGGCCCAGCTCCATAGCAGTGAACATCAACATTGGCTTTTAGCATAAAACTCGAATTGTCAAGTTTTAGCTGCCACTTCTGAAAACGTTCAATTGCAGCTTAAAGAACAGCAATTATTTTCCCTTTCTCTAGATACTCCTAGAGGAAGATACCAGGTGAAGGGATATGGAGACAAAAAAAACCTCTTGCTAATCCCAAAAGCTGCTCCAGGGGTATGAAGAAGCCACTGGCTCAATGACACACCTTTCCCTTAAATTGCATTCAATTCACTATAGAAAAAGTATCTAAGAGGATACAATTATTAAATATATCAGTACATTCTTACTCATAAGTAAATTGTTGCAAATGGCATCTTATTAACAATCCCTGATGTCTTCATTTCTCATAGCACAGCTGCCAATTCATATAACGTTACCTCCTCTGCTGGTACCTTACCTGGAATGCTCTGGTTTTTATTGCTATTGCAGAGTTAAATGGGATAAGTAAGACCATCACAGCAACTCCAGCCAGCACAGAAGGCCCTAAAGTCTTGATTTAAAAAGAAAGAGTAAGTTGTTGTACCCTAGTGTTCCCTACAGTCAGCACTAAAACAAGAACAAGTGATAGAAACAGAAATCAATGTTGACAAGTTGAATTTATCCCAGTGAAGTGTTGTGGTTCCACAGAACAACTGTGAAGAGGAGACACAAAAATACGACAGAAAAATAACCACTTTGAATTATTATTAACTATTTTGCTGGTATCGGTGATAGGAATTTTTCTCGATTTTTCTCTGATCAAGGGAACTGTAATTATGGAATTAACCCAGTACCCTCAGTGTGAGTACAAGCATACAAACTGCTGGCTACCAGAGCTCATCTTCCAGCAGAGCAGTAACTCAAAGCTGCTGCAATTTAATGGCTTTTGAGATGAAATCAATATGGGTAAGTTGGTGCTACTGTTTTATGCAGTAAAAGACATTAATTGCACAGAAACATTTTAAGTCTGAAAGCCAGTGCTCAAACTGAACCTGGAATAAACCTGAAACAATGTCACTATAGCAAAGGAGAAATCATGGTTATTCCAGGTGACATTTGTTTCACACTGACTTGCACCAAACTTTATGTAGCAGGATATAATCTCTCCACATGACATTTCCTATGTCCAGGTTTTTGTTTGGTTTGGTCTCTAAACTATTTCCTTCAAGCTCTCATTTGTATCAACTACTGGGAACAAGAGTCCAAGACTGAGCCCATCAAAGTATAGTGAGGACAGGGGAAAGACAAAGGAGACATTCTGCTTCAAATGCACATCTGGCCTATCAGCTGAAAAAAATAATTAAGACACTAAGTGAGGGTGTACAGCAGTAAAAACTATTTTACTACAGGACAGAACACTTAGAAGCCCGTAAAAAACGCAGTGGAGGGTCAAATTGACAAACAAAAAAAAAAAAGGAAAAAGAAAAAGCTTGCACATCATTTTAGATGAATTGTGAATAAAATTGTGACAATGTCTGTACCTGCCAGAGGAAATACAAAGCTAGAAATATCTGGAGTGGTGCAGACCACAACATGTTCAGGAAAGTCATCAGGTCCGTGAAACGCTGGGCATCCACTGACATCAGGTTGACAATTTCTCCAACAGTAGATGAGCGCTTTGCTGAGTTTGTGATGGCTAAGGACTGACAAGGGAGAGAGCTTCAGTGCGCTCACAATCTTCATACACACGGAGAACAAATCCTCAACTATTAGCAAAACAACACTGTCCAAGAATGTGCTTCTCCCAAAAGAATAAAATAATTCACCTTACACCTCCAAGGAACAAGAGCTCAGGAAATGGTTTTGCTTATGAGCATCTCCAGCTCAAGCAGGACGTAGCACTCTGAAGAAAACCTCATTTGGTCTAATCCCTTCATAGCATAAACATGCTCTTCTCCTGGATCCCTCTTCCCAACCATGGAATGGTTTGGGTGGGAAGGGACCTTAAAGAACATCCAGTTCCACTCTCCTGCCATGGGACACCTTCCACTATCCCGGGTTGCTCCAAGCCCCATCCAACCTGCCCTTGGACACTTCTAGGGATGGGTCAGCCACAGCTCCTCTGGGCACCCTGTGCTGGGGCCTCACCACCCTCACAGGGAAGAATTTCTTCCTTACACCTAATCTAAGTCTCTCCTCTTTCAGCATTTAAAGTGAACCACTATTGGCATGTCTAGTAACCTACCAGAACACCCATATTACAGTACTGATCACTGGAAAATGCTGTAAAGTATGAAAGAGTTACTCCTAGAAACTCACCAAACCCCCAATCTTTTATATTCCAGGAGGCTCCTCCTCTCCAACATGCCTAATCTTCCCTAAATATGTGAGCCCTGAGACCACTTGCCTGCCTGTACACTGGTGTTCCAGCCCACAAAATGCTTCCAGCCTTACCTTTCGGTATATCACCCCAATGATCCCAGTCCTCAGCCTCATCCCAGTAACAAAGCAGTACTGGAAGTGCTGGTGAAGGATGAGTGTCTGCAGCACAGCACAGATAAACATCAGAGCTGCAATCAAAAATCCCCACCAGGCTGGGGCGTCTTTGTTCTTGATGAAGCCGATTAATATGCTGTTTGTCAGTAGATTAGGGAAGGAAAAGGAAAAAAGAAACAAAAATTAAAAAAACGCACAGCAAATTTAATGGGACATAACACAGCTTCTCCTAACTCCACCATCCTGCCACATCCTCTCCCTAACCACAAAAAGCAAACAGCTCTCCAGGACACAGGCTGAGTTATGATTTCAGTCGAACAACACTGCAAAGATCCAACAGCAAAACCTTCAGCTCTGTAAGTGAGAAAGTCCATTGGTAAATGAGCCTGAAAATGAAATATGAAGAGAAACTCTTGGTTTCCCCTGAGATTCAGGGTTTAAATGCACAGCTAACTGTCTGAGCTCTGTCAGGCAGCCCCCCCGGGCAGGAGGTGAATGATAGGACAGAGCAGGGCAGTGCAGCAGAGCAGGCAAAACCAGCTTCTTACCCAAATCCTCTTCAAGCAGCCTGAGTGCTTCTGCCTGGGGTGTTTTCCCACAAAAAAAAAGCTAAATTAAAAGACATCCTCCTGGATGGATGCATAAAGAGCTCTTCACTCCTATTTTTTTTTTGTAAAATGGTACCACTAAGCTGGCTACAGCATCTTTTATTGATAAGCCCTCTCTTACTCCTCACAGCTGCTCTTGCTGCCAGAGCTGCACACTGACACACAGCAAACAAGCAGAGTGGCACACGGCAGTGCCCAGTGCTCTCAAAGATCACATTTGTGATTTCAGAATACTGAACTGTCAAAATATAGGAGAAACAGAGATTTGGCTCCATACTTTAAGCAACCAGCAGGAGAAAAATGCACCTGGAAACTACAAATCAGGCAACCAAAGCTCTGTGGTAGAAGCATGAGGTTGCTACATCTTTCTTCTTCCAGTCCAGAGAGATCTTATTTCTGCACTGCTCTATTCATTCATGCTGCAAAAGTGAACAGCTTCAGGGAAACATCTTCCTGGTAGTCCCAGGGATTCACCAATGTTTTTAGAAACACAAAACTATCTTACATGCAGCCTGCCAGAGAGCCATGGCTTTTTCATCTTCCCTTACCATTAGAAGGGCATTTTCCCAGACTGCAGGAATTTAGACTTGAGAAAGAAATTCCCCATAATATGCCTTGAGATATCACTGAAACATATTCAGGAATTTATGCAAATTTGAGAAATTCCCAGAATAGGTTATACTTAATGTGTTCTCAGGAGGCAGCCAGCAGCCTCCTCTTCACCAGGGGCTCTAGGAGAAGACAGACTGTCAGCTATTAAATGTCACCATACTCGGTCAGACCCTCTTTTTAGCAAATTTCTGGGTATGTCACAAACCACCCACAGACCAACATGATCTCAGAACACTGGCTATTTTAAGAGATACTCAAATAGGAGCAGAGCCTTCTCTTCTCCCTTTCCCTACATCCACCTGTGACCTCCATCCAAGCTCCATTCCTCTCTCATGCGTTAACAGGACTATGTGCTTTTCCATTAATAATTGTTTGATAAAAATGCTGGTAATTCCACTGTTGCTTTCTTCTTAGTTAATGATTATCAGGTGAATTCCTCACTTTAAGAATAATACCAAGAGAGAAAAAAATGTGGGGATTGCGCAAGTTCCTTTATGAATCAGGCTGAGCAACTGGCCCCCATGGAGATGGGAGGTGTTCCTCATACAAAGAGAATTTGAGGACAGACCACTTCTCTCATGACCTCTTTCTCTGTTTTTTTTTTTTAATAGAACCATAATTTTCTTTCACATGGAAATTCACTGCAACTGTGCCTCTCACATTCTCACTGCTGAGCATAACTAAGAGCACATGAACTCATCTGAATGGTCCAAAACCTTTCCCAGATGACAGCAGCATGGCCAGAGCACCACATACTGGAGCATCACACATCATCTGCACATCAACTCATGCCACAGCTGCAACCACCATGCACATATGAGGGTATCAGATGTCCAGAGACCACTGGATCCAGCCACCAGTGCTGCCCTTTGATTTCACAGCTAATCCTTTAGAAATGGGGAGAAATTGCTTTGGACTGCAGCACGGAGCAACAGGTAATTTGTAATTCAAAGCTGCCCACCGGTGATGGGTGATTTGCAAATGGTGAATTCCAGTGAAGCTTGTCCAATTTACAGCTGAGTCCACAACAAAGAACTCCTGTCTCACAGCATTGCAGGGGGAAGGTGAGGGAGCACACACACATGGCACTGTGAGAGAAACTAACTCTGCATTTCAAAAACAAACACCCTGTGCCAAAGCACAGCCTCCACAGGGATTGCACACAGAAACTACTCACAGAGTAAACCAACCTTAACAGCTGAGGGTTGACGAAAGAGAGTAAGTCTTGTATCAGCTTGAAGAAGGAGCCAATTAAGAAGTATGGCCCAAAGGTCCTCAACAAAGCCTTGAGAAAGGAAGGTTTCCTATTGTGCTTTTTGTCTCTGATCAGGACTTCTGCTTCCTCTGGACCGTCACCAACATGATTCAGCACATGGTTCGATTTCTTCATGTATGACACATCCTCTTTTCTAGGGAAAGGAAACAAGTGGCAGGAGACAACTGACAAGGACAATGGCACTGCCCCGTGTGAACAGCACTGCAGGAACACCCCAAAGTCTGCACTCTCCTCTGCTCTGCTACTGCCCAACAGCAAGACTTCCAACACCATCAAGGTGTACTCAGGATCAGCCACTCTTGTGCCATTGAGTCTTGTTTCTTTTCTCTTTTTCTGCAGTACTTACCGAGTGCAATCCACAGGCCAGAAAATCAATCACCATGGGATGAGAATGTGGCCCAAGGGAGGAGGAGAGGAAGGCTGGACTTCCTTAGAGGACAGACTTGACCTTGGATCTCCAATTTCTTGTACAGGAATCCTCAAAGAGATGCTCTGGACATCCCACACAAGGCACCCTCACCTACTCCTGAGCCTGTGTTCGTTGTTCAGTCAATAGCTGTGCTAAACCTTTATCCTTATTGATCACACAGCTGCTTCCAGAGAAGCAGAATGAATCCCCCTGGGGAGACAGGCACTGCAGCAGGCACAGCACTCTCAAAATACAAAGTTTTGCATTCGTGGAAACTTGAAATGGAGTACAAACCACAGCACCTCCAAAGCTGGGCCATCCCCAAGATCTGGACCACAGCTGGCCAGATTCTTCCACGACAGAAACCTTGGGTTTAGGTGCCTAAATTTTACTCAGTTGACAATTTAAGCACTTAAACCCTGTTTGTCTGCATCCATTTTGTTAGCCATTGGACTCAATAATCGTAGGGGTTTTTTCCAACCTTAATGATTCCAGGATTCTAGGATTCCTTTCGTACTTTTTGCCTCTCTCCCTCTGCCAAATAGCTAACAAAAGTGACTCTTCCACATACTCTTTTAGACTGACTGATTAAAAATGGGCCCAACATGCCCAAACTGCTCTCCAGGGCTCCAGGTGGGTTTTGTAGAAGCCCCTTTGGGGTTTAGGTGCCTGACTTCTGCTGCCCATCAACTAAGGGTGTGCTCTGGGAAATTATTTCCTCCATGAATTGCTCTCAAACATCAGTCTGGCAACTTTTCTACCAGCAAATATCAAATTGCTGTTGTTTCCTGGGGGCTATGGGACTAGAGAACAATTTCCTGAATGTCAGACAGGAAAGTTAAGTCCAGGTGGAGCAGGGAGAAGGAAATTAGTCTGGGGCACATAAGCTTTACAAGAAAAAACAGATGGAAAAGACACCCTAGAAACAGTGAAGACTTACCAGAAGGCATTTGAAAAATAACTTGTAAGTACTACCAAGTGAGGTTGAATTTATGATTTTTCATAAAGACTGTGCAGATTTTTTGGAGCTGGCTAGCTGCAGAGTCAAGTAATTCCAACAGCCTGCAAGCATTCACTGTGGCTAACAGTCCACATGTATAAACTTGTCCACATCCTTTCAGAAAAAGCCATTTGCAAATCCCACTGTCTTTGCAATAAAGCTTGAGGGCAGCGGGAGAACCTAAACCAGACAATTTATTTTTTCCCCCTAGAGAAGAACAAACAGTGTTGTCTTTGTCTTCCAGATCAAACCTGGAGAGTTTATGAGCAAAGCCTTGTTTTTCTGGCAACCAGACTGTTAAACTCATTGAAGGATTTGAAGAAACAAGACGACTTGCCCCTGACTTTGTGCTATTAAAAATGTTTATTACACTGAGCTAACAGCAAAGCAATGGTTCTCTTGCAGCTGAGAGTCCCAAAGGGAGAAAATGCACTTTTAGTGTTTACTACACCTAGTTAGGTGAGGTCAGGTTTTCAGCAGTGTGTGGGACTGCTCACACCCAGCTTTTTATCAAAGCAAAGAGCATGTGTCTGGTTGCCATTATTTATAGCAGGGCAGATAATAGGTACTGATTTATCTCATGGGAAAACACAGTTTCTCAACGGTGCTGACAAGGCCCTGCATCTTCAATATGTCTTCATAAGGACAGTCTCTAAAATCAGAAGCTAACTAAAAATGAGGGGAAATGCATTCCAGCCCTCTCTTCTCCATCTAGCACAGCCCTAACTTTCTCAGAAGAAACTGCACTCATCAGTAAAGTGAGTGAGTAGAAACTTCAGCCATACAAGCAAAGAGAGCAAAAGAAAGGAAAAATACTCTTTGTGTGCTTTGTTATCTATAGTAACATTTTAAATCCATGCTGGTCTCTCCTGTAACTCATTAGAAACAAATTAAATCTTAGCAATTATTTAACAGTAACTCACAAGACAGCTGTGAAGCAAAAAAAGGTTTGGGAACAACAGAAATGTGATAATCATTACCACAAAACAAGTTTAAAGCTTTAGCTATGTCAGAGCTGCAACTGATTAAGTTTTTAAAAATAAATTACTACTATGTACACTACAAATACTTTTCATCACACTTTCAACGTGTACAAATTGACACAGCATTTTTAATGTCATAAAAGCTTGCTTAGAGCAGACTTAATAGAGTAAAAGGAAAAAAAAAAGTATTTACAATGGCTCACAAGCAACTACCACTAATGTTATTTGACATGAAGTAATAGAGAATACCTACCTATAACTGAAGAATAATCAGAGTTTTAAGAGTTCTGTGAAACCCAGCAATCTGGAGTACAGTGATTTGCTTTGTTTTTGCTCTTTTCCCCATCTTAGAATCATTACTACAGCTGCCACAAAATTTCACCTGAGCTAAATACGACTTCTAATTTATAGCTAAATTCATTGCCAACTGGCCCCAGTTTGTATGAATAGTTTCCAAAATGCAATGAATCCCCTGACAAAACTCCAGGCACGGTTTCTGGTTTCCTAGCAAAAGTTTCCCTGGACCCCAGGCACTCCTACACGATGGCTGTGCTCTTACTGTAAAATAGCCTGGGGGAGTAAGATTTATGTCTGTGCAAAAAGACCAGAACCCAGACAATGCACATTATTCAACACCATAAAAATAGAGACATTAAGAAAATGAAAAAAAGCCCCAAAATAAACCCTGAAGTAGAACGAAAACACATCCACACAGAGCACTAGTGGACAGGTGCTGGTGTTAGTGCTGGAAATATTTCAAATTTTAGCTGCAAAGTGGAACTCTCCACATCATATTTAGCCTTGCCAAGAAAATTACAACTCTCTCCTAATATTATCAAATAATTGGGTCTTTCCAATTTGGCAAGGACATGCACAGAACAGAGGAAAGCCTCCACACGGAGAAGAAATCTCCACAATGAAAGGAAATGGAAGCACAGGCCTCCTCCTTATTGACATTTTTCATCTGAAACACATCTATTATCACATCTATTTGCTTGGAAACATTCTGGACACAAACCAGTGGGAGAAGGAAATAGAATTGCACAATAGATAATTTTTTAAGATTAGATCAGGACAGAACATGCAATAAGAAGGAAATCCTCTCAAGCAGAGGTATAACTGTACACAAGTTCTGACCCTCATCCCATTTCCATCAACACCAGGATAATTTTGCTGCTAATTTTCCAGGCAACAGCAGTAGGGTCTCAGCAACAAAGTGGGATATCTCTTCCCCTCCTGCCTTTCACATGTTTTGTTTCCTATCTTTACTACTGGGAAGTGAAGACTTGCTCACTGCTGAGAGCCTTAAGGCTAAAAATACTGCTAGGCCAAAAAACTCGTGATGGAGACGATGAGGAATTCCTTTTGGTTTATGTGCCCAGAAGCTGTGCTCCAACATGCCCAGGAGGGATGCAATTATGCAGTTAGACAACTACCAGCTCAGTGGTGAAAAGTTGTTCGTTTTCTACAACCCAACCAACTCAACAGCTTCTCCTCACACATCTCCAGCCCTTCTCCACATGGGAAGTGGCACCACCTGCCCACGGAGATTTTAAGCACCTAAAAACTGTGTTGGTGGCACACAAGCCCCACAGGGCCCCTGCTTGCCTCTGCCTAGATGTATTAAAATAATAAAGTTTGACTATTGATGAGTGAAGAACAGAAAGGTCGAAGTGGTGGGTGTGTTTTTAGTTGGCTCACTTTCATGGATGAGCAACTTAAGAGTGTTGAAAGGACTCAGATCAATCTCTCAAGTTTGCAGACTTGTTCATGTACTTACTGTTTGCACTCTGCTTTTTCTCTGTCCCACTCTTTACTCAGTTGTTGCACGATAGTTTTTGAAGTGTCATCTTCGTTCAGCGACCACAAATCTTTGTCTTCCAGAGGCCTTTTGTACCCGTGAATTGCCATGCTGCACATATGGAGAAAAACAGTCCAATTCAGTTTGGAAAACAGTACTTAAAGCACTGCCAGTAACTCTAGGACTATTAAGCTAACAAAAGCAAGAAGATACTCCACAGAAAGGGAGATGGGAGAATAATTATCACCCTTTGTTCCTTTTATTGATGTTTGCAATTAAGGAAAGGACATGACGTATTTCTGATTACATATATTTTATTGAAAATACCACTTCAGAAAAAAAAAAAAGGACAATAAAAAGCAGCTACAAGAAGCATTTGGATGAAATTGTGGTGTTAAATGGAAACGGTGAAGCTTTAGAAGTGAAAATAACAAAGTCTATCTGGAATAACTGTCAGAGGTGAACAAAATGCAAAACTGGAGCTTACTGGAGTTAAAGGAAAATCAGACTTTTTTCAAAACTACAGTTCCTCAACTGTAAGGGGAATTTTGTAAAGGGATACAAACATCATAGTTGCCAAGAATCTCACTGGGGAAGCTGAACATTCTGGAAGTTTAGAAAGATCTCATCCTCTCACTAAAAAGAACTTTACAGGGCTGTTACTAGGACAATAAAAGTTACATGGGTGGAAGAATGAAGATCTCAACCACTGTGGAAAAACTGGGTCTTAACATGACCTTTGACAGCTGTTCCACTTCTTTATCATGGAGTAGCAGGCCCAATCTCAAATTTGCATCGTTAATACACATACCTTTTGTCAGCAGCCTCACTTGGTGGCAATCCTTTGTCTACATAACCCAGTTTACTTTCCCTTTTGCACATAAAATGTCCTTATAAAAAAGCATTCACCCATGAACCTCAACAGGAAACAAAATGCACCCTCAGCTGGGTGAAAGGCTGCCACAATTAATCTTGTGGAGCACAGAGCTATGTCTTGGTTTAGGTTATATTCCAGCATGTGCTGAGCACAGCCAGGGCTGGACATCCTATTTGTCATGATACAGTTGCTGCCATACTTTGCAGAGAAAAAGTTTGGGCTCTGTGTTTCTAAAAAGGAAAATGCTCAAAGTGCTGACACCACCGCGGATGAAAGAGCATCCAACATCAACAACTCCCAGAGGGAGAAGCTCTGTACTGCTCACTCTGTGCAACACAGATCACAAGCAGGTTTTGGGTTTGTCAGCTGTCCAACAGCTTGAAGAGAGAACTCACCTTGTAAACCACCAAAACGTCAATCTTGACAGGAAGCCTGAATTTAACTCTGGACATGGATTCTGTAATGAATTTATCGGGGGGAAAAAACCCAAAATAAATAAAGCAAGACATTTACCATTACTTTAATACAACAACAGTCTACTTTGATCAGTTTTGGCATATTATATGGTGTACTACATTTATGTACCTATGTCCTAATGAGACATAAAATTGATTTCTTTCATTTCCCATGTCACACTGAACTCCTTTCATATCTAAAAACTGCTTCATATACTGCCTTTAAATCACACCTATAAAGTGAAATGCCATTCTACAGTTTCTGAGATATTCATTTTAAGACATGAACTCAACTTCTCTCTCAGATTGGTTCAAACATAAATCCAATTATAGAGACTATTTTATGAATTGGAGAAGAAATTTAACCGGTGACACCACTAATATCTTCTGTTATTAATGTTTTTCTATATCTATTCTCAACACGTATAGAACTCATTTATTAAGACAAACTTCATGGACTTTCACTAACTCGAGATGAATGTTAAGCAAGTAGACCATATCCTAAAAAAACCCTCTTGAAATAATTAATATTACACTTCAATGCTCATAAATGTAATTTACACTGGAGTGAAGCAGCAAGCAGGAGAGCTGCTTTCACTACAGAGCTTCAAGCCACTTCTGATGTCACAGATAATGGAAAAAGACTGCAAACCCCAATATTACTCTCCATACCCAGTGTTTTGTAAGAGGATCACTAAGTACTGCCATCTCTATGACAATCCAAAGCTGCTTTCAATGACAAGTACTCTCAGTGGAACCCTCAAAACAACATATAGTCCGTAAAATCCAAATAAAGCAAAGTGAAAAATACTTACAGCATCTGTATTAACAGGGGAAAAAAATGGAGGCTTCTCTTTAAAAAACGAAAGTATCAACTCAATGATTATCAAAGCAAAGTAGATGTAAAATGTGGTAAACCTGAACCTTTCATTTACATGGCCCTAGAGGGAAAAGAAACACTGTAAATGACTGTTTTTATTGTACTCCCAAGCTCCCCAGTACTCTCTCTCTCCTTTTTCACAGCTTCTTTTGGCAATTCCTTTCTTCCTCTACAGCTGAATACTGCAAAGTCGTTCCCAGCAGGAATTATCCCACAAAAGTATGCTTGGACTCTGACAAGTGCCTAAGAACATGCTTATCTCCAAGCTTTTCATTAAATTATGTCAAGTTCAAAGTGCTTATACATCTTCACTGCATGCAGACACCCTCTGGAATCAGGTCTACATAACATCCTTTTAAATTACCTCTGGGGGTTCTTGCAAGATCATGTCTTAAGCACAGGAATTGTCAACCCAGATCAGAGAACATCCTTTTACTTTAATATCTTGTCACTGACAAGCAGTGAGTGTTAAATACCTTCAGAAGAAACTGCAGAAAAACCACTGCATTGCATAATAAGAGTTCCATCTGCTCTAGAGATAGTTCCTTTCCTAATCATGAGTCTGCAGTTTACCTAAAACTTCTTGCTGTGAGGGTATGTCCTTTATACAGCTCTTTCATGCCCTAATGTCATTCTGAACATTCTCATTGTTCACTTAAAATGTATAAACCTTAAGTGCAAGAGAAGGAATATTTGGTTCTGTGCAGTCACAGGAGGAGAAATGTTATCCAGACTTGTTCTAAGGCTCTGCGCCCATGATTTCAAGACGATTACGGATTCAAACATTGATAGTCCAGTATTTTTACTTATTAAAACTGCCTCTAAGTGGTGTTTGAAATGGTCTCACCAGATAGCAGCTATTATCTGGCAAAGTTCTGCCCAAGCTCTCATTTAAGGTTTAATTCAATCTCCCCTGGAATATTTATAACAGCCTGCTACAGGAAAATGCTTGCTAACAGGATAATGCTGCTAATATTACAAAGAAACAAGAATAAAAACAAGAAATCACCAAACAGAATCAACACTGATTTCACTGAGGAGAAGCAATCACCTTAATGTTTTCCAAGCACTCTTTTTCTCTCCCAGCCTTTGATGATCTAATCACTGGAGCAATCTGCCTTGCCCTACTTAGTGAAATTTGTTTCTGTGAAAAACTTAACAAATTTCTTACTGTGGGAGAACTTGCTATGTTTTCAAACAGGAATCATAACAGCCCAGGTTTCTTTCCTCTCCCTCCAACTTTCTGTTCTCTATTTCCAGCCCCAGTGGAGTCAAAACGCTGTCCTCAGCACATCAGGCACTAACACCAGGACGCCTGTGGAGCTGTCTAACGTGGCCAAGCTGCCTAAGCAAAAAAGGAACTTTACATATTAAAATGTGTCCTCTCTGATTACCACCCATCCCCATCTAAGCAAAAGGCTGCAAAAGGGGAAGATATATAAAAAGACAGAGTCTGTTCACATATATACAGTGTTGGTATTGCTCTCTCACGTCTATCAGGCTTCCAGGTTTCCAGTATAGCCCTGGGCTAAGCAAAATCTGCTTTTTGACATTGCCTGAGAAATCCAGTTCCCTTCTAGTTACGCAAGTCTGAGTCAAGACAACAGAATCAAACTCCTTTCTCTCTCTGGCAAAACCTGGGCTCAGATCTGACTCCAAACTCGGGTGATTCATTCTTTTCACAGAGATGTGGATGCTACATTTCCTGTTCTCCAAGTGCTAACAAGGGTGGCTTGTTACCTGTGCTGTTGTAGTCATGATCTTTGACCGGAAAGGCCCCACGGCACAGAGCACAGACAAAAACCAGAAGATAATGAGTACTCCAGAGGACTGAATTCCTCTCAGCCTTTCGTACTGGATAAGCAGAGTAGCTAAGAGCTGCAGAAGTAAATACAGGAACACATGAACACAACCCCATCCCAGTGCTCCCCGCCTTTGCACTCTCAGCTGGCAGCTCTTAGAGCCACCACCGACTGGGGGGACACCAGAACAGCAGGACCTCTCTGAAATGAGCCCCATCACGACTTCACAGAGGTCAATGGCAAAACCTCCATCATCTGAGGAGAGCAGCGAACAACTGTGGAATCATTTGTTTTGCTGTTTTCACAGCCTCATCTCCAGAATGCAATTTTAAAACCTTTGCACATAGGGCTAGGAACAATTAAATATTAGCTACAAACATTTTAAACAAATGTAGGAGCTGTCATTTCTCCAATCCAGATGGACCATCATGACTAAACTAGAAAACAAGATTAAAAAAAAAAAATTAACTAAGGGAATTAAAAAACTTAATGGGCAAATTTTACTGCTTTATTTTTCATACAACAGCCACAAGCCTGTTTGCCATCCTAGGCAAAGCCAACTTGTTTTGTTTAATGGAGGAACAAGCAGCAGATAATAGACACAGCTTTACAAAGTCCAATATGATACTGAACAATGCACAAGCCATGCTCTATTGTATCTCTCTCTTTAGGCAAAGTCGAATTCAAATTGTCTCCAGAACTGGATCACAAGCCTGAAGAAATAGGTGAAAGCAGGCTGAAAGGCAGAACAATCTCTCCATTATAAAACCTTTAATTTACATAGCTGAATCTACTTGAGAGAGAGATATGTGTGACTCTGGCCTTTTCGGTAGCAAAATTTGCTTCAGTAATACAAATACTAATAACACAGTTAAAAGAAGTCCAGATAAGGCAATGAATGCAAAGGGGCTCTTCATTCTTCATCTGTCTAAGAAAAAGTTATTCATACTGGTCACAGTGAACAGAAAGCTACGAACCACGGTGATGCCAACGACCAGTGGAGTTACAAAATAGACTGGTGGAGGGGTTCTGTGTTGCAGGAGCTCGTGGAAGGAGTAGAAGAGATCTGCCCAGCTCACACACCACAGCAGGACGCCAAACAGCTGAGAGGAGGCAAACAGAAACAGCATTTGGTAAACTCCTCTCCAGGGGCGGTCGGAGAGCTAAAAAAACCCCATTCTGATTCACAGATTCCCAGCAAAACAAAGCTGTGTAAACACAATCACAGCACTGATCAGCTGCAGCCTGATGAACTGTCCCACTGCACACAAACCAAGGATCTCATCCCAACTGCTTTCTGAGGGATTTGCAATCACAACCAGTAGAAAGACTAATGTATTTTGCCTGGATTTTCCCCCCTATTTAGTTTTGATTGGAAACACAGGCAGCATCCAGAGTAAAGGCAGACATGCCCTGAAGCAGAAGCCTGGTATTTTTCTCTAGGAATAACCCAAGTTATTTAATGGCCTATGGAAAGCGACTTCCTTGCTTTTCTTAGACCCAGCCACTTACAGACCTGAGGGGCTGCTGACACCAGGGACCTTTTAAGCACAAGGTGCAGATGAAATCACATTGCTATTATGTGGGGAGAGTGGCTTGAAAAAAGCCTTTCTCATGCTTACTTTCACACAGAGATAAAATTCCCACTAGACCTACCTTAAGGTCTTTGGTTTGCAGCTTTCAGTGGTTTAAACCTTAAGTAAGGGTGAAGCAGAGCAGTTTTGGCTCACAAAGGGGGATTGCTCAAGGCAGAGCAATCAATTCTTCTTTCTACCCAGAAAGGTGGGCTCCTAGGATGGATTTCCTTCCTTAGAAATCTGTATGTACACTGTTTGCTCCTATGAGCAAGCCCTCCAATATGATAAATCAGAGGGAAATTCGTTTAAACCCTACTGCAGCACTTCCTTGGATGCTGAACTAATAAAAATGAACTCGACATGGCCCATGGGGCACTGCAAAGAGCTCTCACCGTCTTGAACCTGCTCAGCACGGACAGCACAATGTACCCTCGCTTGTTGTGCTTCAGGTAGAGAAGGTAAAAGGGTAAAGCACTCCACAGGTAAATGCTGGGGATCCACGCCAGGATGGTGTTCTGGAAACATGGTGTTAGGTCTGGGTTATCCGTGTGTATTGTAAGGTTTGAGTCCTGGAAGGGGGACGAGACACATTTATTAACAGAGAGGCAGAAGTGCTGCCAACTGGAATATCTGCTTGAATTGAGTTGTATTCAGATCCTGATGGAGTTAGCACATGGCCTGAGTAACAGCTTTCCCAAAATACTTACCCCAAGCACTTGTGGCTCATCTGCTATAGTGAAAGGGCTAAGTACAGCTGTAAATACTGGGCAAAACCTAAAAGAAAAAGATTTCTGCCCTCCTGTATTTCGGAGCTGGACATACATTTTGTAGCAGACAACCCCCTTGTGTTTCCGTCTTTGCTGAGGCTTAATTATAGGTGCTGATAACACCATGTTCCTCAGGCATTCCCAGCCTGGAGTGCCTCTGCTAAACAAAGCTCTTGAGGAAAAATCCTCCACTTGAGAACTCATCCAGCAAGAATGTCCAGCACTGGAGATAAAGGTTCAGATTTCGACCAACCTTATACTGACCTGGGAAAATCCCCTCCATTTATGACTAACACTTTGTCCTTCTTGCTCCTATGCTTCCAACTTTAATTACTTCCCTATTCTAAACAAAGGCAAAAGGAATGTACTGAACACAGAGGTAGGAATCAGGTTTTCTTGGAAACATTCCAAGCAATGCTTTCCAGCTGTGACCCTGGACACCACAAACCACATATGTACTTCTGCCTAAAGATTTGAATGCACCACATGCAAACACAGTTACACAAGTTCAGACTAAAACAGAACTTTCAATACTGAAGGGGAACTTGGTTTTCATCAAACCTCCTGGAGATTCACAACTTGGATTTTACCATCTGATGTGTCATCTTAAATGTGGCAGATAAACACTTACTTGCAGGGAATATAAAATGACTTTGTTGTACTGTCATTAACAAGATGATGATAAAACTAAGATACCCCAGGTTCAAATATACCTTATCTCGGCACTACAACAATTTACTTAATTATTTTTGGGTGTGAGCTCTCAGCAGAAGTGTTTCAGTTACACTGAGCCACTTCTCATCCCTTGTAAGTGACAGACTACTCTGAAAATCAATTCCCCAAAGTATTTCCAGTCCTTCTTTTGTTTACCAACACGAAAGAGATCGAATGCTGAAAGCAGGGGTTGATTTTAGGAGAACTGAAGAGCCACAATATGCAGAGAATCTTTCCATTTCAGTGATGATCTGTCAGAAGGCATGTGCATCCCTGAACCTGTCCACAAACACACAAACGAGCTCGTTAAGGGTAACGAGGCTACAAAGCCTTGGCCGGGTGCAGGACGGGTTGGCTGAACTGTGACACATTTGTCACTCAGTGCTTCAGCTCTGGCACTGGTGAAGGTTGGCACAAATCCACCAGCTCCACATCTGAACTGCGCCCTTTGCGCAGCTGGTGCCTCTTCAGCCAAGAAATGGCTTTTTTTGGAGGCACTCAGGCACCCAGCATGGGCCAGCAGAATAAAAACAGCCCCAATTACCTCAACAGGTTTGTCCAGACCTCAGGCAAACTTCAGCCACAAATCAACAACACAGGGGCAATTACACAGCAATTCAAAGGCAAGATCAAAACCAAACAAAACTCCAGCCCCACATTCAAACTGTTTCTGTGTTTTCCTCCAGCAAGCAGGTCTCTGGCACCAGAACGGATGATAACATTTAAAGAGCACCCATTTTTTGGCTCATCATCAAAACATTTCAGCATCTCTAACATAATAAGCTCCTCTAGCAGCTACCCTGCCTGGGGCAGGAGATGTCCTGTAGAAGTTTGAAGCTCCTTAGTTCCCAAGTAGGAGCTTATCTACTCTCATTTATTCAATAAAATACTAATTTCCTCTTTAAATTACATGTGGTTTAGCAATGTCTTGAGCATGCTTGCAGTTGTGTTCCTTTCACTTGTTGGAAAAAATCCTGGAAAAGGAAAGCAGAAGAAGAATAGCAGTAACTGAAGCACAGAATAACACGAAGGCTCTGTTTAAGGGAAAAGTTAGAGGGGAACACACACCCCCCTCCCCCCTCAATTTTTAATTTAAACCTTTCTTATAAGACCAAAATGTCCAGGAATAGCTTTCTGTCTGACAGCAACCCAGAAACTGCCCCAGATGTCCATTAACTCCTGAACTGAACACAAGCTGCCTATTGTATCCAAGACACAGACTGCAGGGCTGCCAAGCCATTGGAAGGTTTTCATTTACTCTTATTCAAACAAGGCAAAGGGTTTGCATTTCTGAACGTAAAAATGCAGCTGGCCAGAAAACAAAAATTCAAACAAAGTAAGATTTTGAGATTCAGTAGAATTATCCATAAGAATAAAAGTGGAACCTTTCCAAAATTCTGTGAAACTACAGGAAGCAGCACCCACGTGATGGCCAACAAGAGCCTGTTACTTCCATGGCACATGGGAACAGGGATGTGGGCTGAAGGAGAAACCTATGGCCACGGTAACAGGACTGACTACTGCCTTCTTGGTGATGTTTTTCCAGGTCCAACTCCATTCTGGATCAGATAAATAAGCTTTCCTGGAAAAGATGTTTCTGTAAGGGTCTGTTTCTGCTCTGAGAGGAGAATGTTCCCATCCTCAATAGGAGAGGGGTCCCTGTTAGAAGACACAGTGCCTAAAACACTTGAGCAGTTGAATTTTATACAAATAACTTGCTCTCCCTGAGACCAGACTGGAGTGCACTAATGTTGCTATGTGTCCTGGGATAGAGTTTTTAAGTGTTTATTTTTTTAAATACACTTTTATTTATTTTCTCCCTAGTTGCTGATACAGTGCTCTGTCTCTCTCTTCTTTGTTGTCTCTCTTTGCATTACAATTATGTTATTATTATTATAATTATATTTTATTTCAATCATTAAACTGTTCTTGTCTCAACCCATGGGATTTACCTTTTTTCCAAGTCTTCTCCCATCCCAGCAGGGAAGTGGAAGGGATTATGAGCACTGCTGGCTGGGGTTAAACCATGTATGATGATATGTGCCATGTATCAGGGACTCTACAAAGAATTACTATTACTATTATTACTTTTAAATCAGTGAGTCTGCAAGTTGCGTTTCTTACCAAGCAGGATCTGTCTTCACAGAGCTCAAAGTTCCACTTTATGGCTTTATAAATCACCACACTGACAGTGTGTATTCCAACATCCACTCCAACCCTAAACAACTCATTTTGAGTCAGAATATGACACAAAAGCTCAATGCAATCTCTCCTGACCAAGCCAACTTTGTTACATATTGCTAAATACCCTTCAATGCAGCAGTAAAGTTCCAGAACTCCACCCTGGAGAACAAACACAAGAAGCAACGGCTGGAGGGACACACCAGCTCCTGGCCTCCTGTCTTTAAGGCTCCTGCTTTAATCTGGCTTTTGCCTTTCTGAACTCTGTCCTGGGAAACAGAGCAAACTGAAATGTTTCTTGAGTCCTGTTCTGGCTGAGGATGAAAATACCCACCTTGGACTGTCTAGGTGTAAAGATTTTCTTTGGACTTGCTGCTGAAAGAGGTCTAACACACTGATGTTGGGGAGCACCCCTGTTCCTTGGCTTGTGGCTCGGTGCTCTCCTGAGAGCTGCTCACCTTCTGCTGGACATCACAGCTCTGTCCTTCAGTGACAGCCCCCTGAAATCACTCTGCAGGCAGCTCTGTGACCCAGGGCTGTGGTCACCCATCAACAGGCAGCTCACAAGGGGAAGTACTCAGCAGCAAATGTTGGGAAACACAACTTTCTCCACAAAACTCATCCCAGGGAAACCACAAGAGTCAGCATGTCCATCCCAGCCAGCACTGCTGTCATCCCACTTACCCACAGGCAAGTGTTGAAGACAATAACCTGTGACCTATTACTAATCCAGAGTCCACCAGTGCTCCATGGCTTCTCCTGACAGCCAAATGCAGCAGCATTCCCTCGGATGCAGGATCCTTGGATGCTGGAGGCTCTGCTGGTGAGACGCAGCACTACAGAAATCACCAGCCCACTATACTGCACTCCCTGGGCACACCATTTACTTAATCCTCTAGTACTAAAATACAATGCAAAGACCCATGGGAAGATATTAGAGATGCATGTTACAGCTTCACAGCAGAAAAGGGGTCTTTTGGAGTCTAAAACTTACAAATTAGTGGGGCTTTCTACTGATCAGTTAAGGATATCATTGATAGGGGCCCTAGCCACAGCTTTCACTCACACCCATCACTCCAGTCTGTCTTTGGATAAACACAATTCTTTTATTAAGGGCCATCTGGACAGCAGGACTTGCCTTTAAATGACCAGGTTTAAACACATGATCTTCAATTAAGGGAAGGTATTCAACAGGGGAAGCTCTGAGCAGCATTAAATCTGCTCTAATGCTTAGTACTTTCTATTACGTTCTCCCCTCTGGAAAAGAACATTGCTATTGGAAAAGCCATCCTTAAAACTGATAATGCCTTTAAAAGAAGTAAAAGTTCAGTGGCACATACCTTGGGCTTCCTGCACATCATTTAAAGAACAAACAGAAAGCCTAAACCTAGGCTGCAAAACAGGGACAGGGAAATTCCTGTCTGTCCATTTCCCAAAATCCCCCAATGATGTTAATGGAGCCTGCTGAAAAAGACCAGCTGGAGTTTTGGTCTTGAGTTTAAGTCTAAATCAACTCCTACTCCACTACAGAAGCTTAAAATAAAGCTGCCTCACACTGGCTTTACCCAGCAGCAAAAATAATTGCTGATGCTGCGGTAATGTTCCTCAAACAGCAACAGAGAGCATCCAAACCCTAGGAAAGACTTGCAGTATCTCTGCAGCGTCCAGCAGTTCTCTCCCTTAAAAGGATACATTAATACATGCTTCTCTCTAAATTTCTACAGCTCCAGAAGAATGGTGAAAAGCACAGGAAACACAAACCCAACCTTTATCTGCTGGATGGTGAAGGCCATTGTGCTGATATCACTCACACCCTATCCAAGGCTAACACAAACCCTATCAGTGATTCCGTGTCGGTTATCACTGGTTTGCATGTTATGTAAGATTAACAATCACACTGGAAAGCTGGCCAGGAAGGCACACATCCAGTATGGGAGATAGGGAACTGAATAACTGAAAGTAACAATGCTTGGTACATAAACATGGCAATGGTTTCTCGTGTAGAACAAATCATTAGCGGGAATGAAAATGCAAAGCTGACTCTTCCTGCCCTTCTTTTGGGCAGACCTTAGGTCTGGTCAATACCCTGCCAGGGAGTTTCATTCGCACAGCCTGGGAAAAAAAAATAAATAAAAGGAAAAAAATCAAAAGTAAAGGAAAGAAATAAAAAAGGATGTCTTTCTCTTGGCTCTACCACACTGCCTCCTCCCAGGAATGAGAGTGGCTCTGAACTGCAACACTAAAAACTACTGGGGCTCAGTCTTAGCTTCAGCACAGGCTTCACCTCCGGCTCTCCATGTCTCACCTCCCATTTCTACCTGTTGTCCATCTCCTCTGCTTGGTCCCTGTCAGTAAACTCTTTGGGAGCAACTCAAATAGTCATTTCAGAGCATAAATGCCAGCAAGCACAGCTCCAGGCCTCCAGAAGAGTGCCAGTTTCAAACGGGCTTTTCACAGCACCATCACCTATTTACATTTCCAAAGCAACACCTTACAGAAGGAGTTGGATGCTTCATTAATCCCCAGTGGCTGCTGCACAACTCAATTCTTTCTCATGTTTACAGAACAACCTTTCCCCCACCTGGTAAGGGCAAGAGGCAACAACAACATTCTTCGCTGCAGCAACACTGCTCAGAAAGAAGGCGGGGTTGAGGGACACAAGCATTTACAATTCGGCATGAACCACACAGTTAATAACCACAAATGGTATTTTTCTGTTTTACACAGCACACTGCACCAGTTCTCTACATAAGTGAAGGGCACTGGGCAGGATGCTGAATTTTCTTTTCCAGCAGTAAAAGGATCTTTAGTGGCTTATTTTAAGGGATGAAATAGGCCTGGCACAGGACCGGAGCCTGTATGAGTTAGTTTATGATCGTGGAGTAACTTGTCAGAGGTTTGTGCTTCAGCTGAAGTTTCATGATACAAATGCTACCAACCATGCCACGCACTTGAGAACTGCACACTAGACATCAGTACTAGACAGTAATTTCCTTTTTTACTCTCCTTTTAGTTTTTGAGTTTTAAGATTAGAAGTTCTGAGCTTCTTTGCTGTCAGATACAAAAATAAGACAGGATGAAAAAAAGGCAGATTCATATCCCCATAGCCACAGGAGCCCAGGTAATGGAGCTTTCAGAAAAGCACCTGTAACTAGGAGATAGTGAAGGAGACTATACTATATAAGGATCTAAGACAACATACACCTAAAGTAAAAGTAAAATCCATCTACTTCAGCTGTTTCAGCAATGCTCTTCAGTCCTCTTGCTTGGACAGAGGGACATTTTTTACTTGTGGAGGGGGGGCATGGTGCAACCATACAGGTAAAAATGCTCAAGAATCAAAAGCAGGATTGAGAAGAAAATGAAACAGGATTGCTCCTACACAAGGAAATTCCCAACTGTCTTTTAAAATTGACCAAAACTATGTACTGGTGAGGAGAAAACTTCCTGTTAATGGCACCTCTGAAGGCTTCTCCTATGGCCTTGTGCAAGCACCAATAAAGGAGTGTGGTGCCCTGTGGCAGACCAGTGGGATAATGGCTGTGGGGGGGAATATCCTTGATTTAAGCTCGTCTCCTTTCAGTTAAAGGAATGGGCTTAATTCAAGCATCATCACAAATGTAACTCAATTAAGAGAGAGGAACAGCTCAAACAGCTGCGAATGAGACAGTCCCACTGTAACTCCATTTTAAGCCAGCCTATCCAGTTGGGCTGCTGTATACCAATAATAAAAACGATTGTAACAAAAAAATTGCCATCAGTGCTGCTCTGAGAGCTGGTGGAGGATATTCTAGAATAAAAATCCTTCTAATGGGGGGAAGAGGAGAGAATTTTTCTTTTAATTGCACAAAGGTCAAATGCATTCTCAGAAAGTTTCAGAAAGAAAAAAGAAATTATTATTTCCAAAACAAAATTACTTTTGACTTTTGAAACAACTCCCATGAAACAGTTTCTCTTCTCCGTCTCCTTCATTCTTCATTCTGTTCTAATGCAGGGCTTTATGACACTGGCACGTGACATTACTGTAAATGACCTAAATTTTATTGCATTGACTTCACCTCTCACGCTGCCACGAGATTAGCACAGGGACAAGGTGCCAGATCACACACGCCCAGCATGGAATCAGGGCTGTTGGTTGTACAAAAGCCTGGGCACATTCCTGGGAAGATCCCTGGCTGCTGGCCACTCTGCTCTCCTCCAGCTCAGCCAAGGAACTCAAACTGGATAATGGCCCATCACAGCCATGGTGGGAGCAGGAGACAAATCGAGTATGAGCTTACTGGGAAAAATCAAAGATCTCATTTAATAGGCTTTTGAAAAGAATTTTTTTTAAATTAAAATTTAAACACTAACAGTCTCCTTATTTTAACACATTACAAATTTGCACGTGTTGAAAGGATTATCTCTCTCCTGTGACGCAGCAATTTGCCTACCAGGTAGGTGAAGCCCATCTCAAAACGCTTTATATTCCTAGCTCAGCGATTAAATTTTAGCTTCATTTTAGGGAACTTCTCATGTGACTTGGATTTAGTTCCAGTTTCATTTCTTTTCAAGAGGCAAACTTTACAGGATTCCGAAGTCCCAGACACCATAGCTACCAACTGTGTCACACAACTGAGCTAAAATGGCTCAGGGAGGAACAGTTGTGCTGAAAGCTGAAGAGTTTCATTAATTGACACCGTCTGACCAAAGGACTCACTTCATACTAGCAGCTTCCACTGGTATCAAGTTTTGCTCACAGCTCTCAAATCCAGACTTTGTCTTTCCCAAAGAGTGTCAAATCCAGACTATTTGACTGTACAGTCTTGCCATTTACACACAGATGAACAGTATCAGGTTCTGGCTAATACTCCAAATCCAATGCAAAATATTTATATTTATACTGCTCCTGACATTGAGAATCTGTGGCCCAAATCCATTAGCAACAGCTTCCATTCAACTCATGTCAAGAATCTGAAAATCTTGGAGAATTAGAGCTTGAGTACTTAATTGCTTTTAAGTTCAGGATGTTGCCAACCCAGCTACCCTCTGAGAGTGCATAACTTCATAGATTTGATGTCTGAAGGGACTATTAAAGTCACCTAGTTTGACATCCCACCTAACACGAGAAAGAACACAGGCACCTGACGCAGTTGTTTGTGAAGAGATTTATAGGAGTGGGACTGAGCTGAAGTTGGACACAGTTAACAAAGATTATGTAGAGATCTGTATCATGTTTAAATATCTATAAACACTGAACATTCTGTGGCAGAAGGGGAAGCTAAAATATAAACAACAGCCAATCTGGACCATACCACCCCACTGCAGGATCCTTCCTTGGCAGTGATCTCCTACCACCTTCTGCTTCACTCATCCTCTGCTGGGACTGATTTAGCTGAAAATATAATGGAATTGTTAAAATTAAACGTTTTATTATTAATTTAGGGCCAAACCACATAAGTTGTGGGGGGGTTTAAACAGACTTGTACACATGCTACAAGTGGTACACTATCTGTCATCTTCCTTTAAAGAAATATTTCTGCCTCACTACAGCTATCCTGAGTCATCTTCAACTACAAAAAATTTAAGCATGGTGCAGCAAAAGGGGAAGTTATGCAGAGGGGAAACTTGTGGCACTTTGAACCAGCAGAGCAGGAAAATGCATTTCCAGACAGCGGCATGACTTTTAGCCCAATTCTACCAAAATGTGACAGAATGACTCAAGGTGAAGGAATACCTACAAACCTAAAGGCTAAAGGGTGCTATGTACAGGACTATCACAAAGCCAAGACCGAGCTATTGTTTGCTCTTGAGAGTTGCTGCAACTTCCTGCTGGATTACTCAAGAGCCTCTGGATGAAGAAGGAGCCAGCACTCCACGTGGGATGGGGAAAAACAAGACATCTGTCAGGATACCAAGACAGAGGGTGAGCAAGGAAACCGAGCTGTCAGCTGAGCAGGATCAAAAGGAACTGAGAAATTGTGGTCTCCCCTTTGCAATGTTCTATCCCTTGTTCGCTCATTTCCCATTTACGCTGCTAAAAAACCCACACCACCCAAAACACAAGCTGCTGGTTAAGTCCAGGCCCTGTGCCTGTCTGCAGACCAAGGTGTTTATTCACCCCTCATCCCAACATTACCTAACAGCAGTGCTGAGCACCCAGTATGTTAATCTCACAGCAGCCACTGTGCCATTTCCTACACAGAGAGGCTGAGCTGCAGAAAGACGAGGTCCCTCTCCACTGGAACAGAATTTGGTTTTTTCCAAGTTTGTGCTCTTTAATCACTAGGCCGAAACACTCGTCCAGCAAACACTCCCTAGGAGATCACTTTGCTCTCAACTCAAAGAAGCCACTCACGTTTTACTACAGTGGAGGACACAAGGAACAAAAAAGTGATAATTCACCGGTATCTGCTTCTCAAGACAGAGACTGTGGGTCAGGTTAATTGGCACACCTATTTAGCACTCTTACTATCACACAGCAAATATGTGACACAATAAATAGGAGGTAATTATGGGCACTGGTGAAGAACACACCTAAGGCCTGCCTTGTGTGGGTATGTGCTATCACATTCATCTCCTCCCCAAAGGCATTTAGCATGGGAACACTGCTAGGAGATATTAACAGCTGGAGTAGACAGTATGATTCCAAGTGCTCAGATAAAGAGATTCTTCATACTGCATTATGAAAACATAATATTCCAGTTGTTCCTCTTTTATGTATAAATAACCTACATTTGTATCAGCAATTTGCTAATTCCATGTTCAACAGGTAAAGCAGTAGCTGGAAGCCAAAAGCTTTTATAGATTTCTAATGTGATCTACAGTGTTCTCTTGCATTTCTTATTCCTAAAATGGGCTGAACAGGAAATTATTTTGCCTCTTCAAAAAAACCCCACAAAAAATGCAACCAGCAAAATTTCCAGCAAATTTCCCCATCCTGAATCAGGGTGAGGAGTTGAAACCTTAAAACTTTCGATAAGCCAAAAAAATCCAAGATAAATCAGTCATCTGTTAAAGTTGATATATTTCAAGATAAACATTTTCATGAGCTAATTCTGAACTATTTTGGTTTTATTCTGATCCCCTTTTAACAGAAGAGTATTGTAGTTGATTTAAACTCCAAAACAAAGAACTGTTTAAATTGGAACAGCATGTTTCCTTTCACTCTAAATAGTTTTAAAACTGACACCAATATGACATTCAGCTTCCAAAAATATCTAGATTTTCTCTGACAAAAAATGGGGAGTCTAAGTTCATCAGCTAATGAAAAAGTGAACATTAATACTGGTTTACATTTGATCAAGTTCTTGTTTTGAACTGCAAAGCTGGATGCCATTCATTAGTTTGGTGCACAGGCTGGGAACTGCCTTTCACCTTGTTCTCCCTTCTTTGAATGCAGCAAGAGAAACCCCAGCTTTTATGGGCAGATTTTAAACAGAAGTCTCTACCTACATTTTGTTATGGAACAACATATTGCACAGCAAAGGTGACTGTCATCTACCTGGTCATCACTTAAAATATCCCATAAAATCAGTGCACTGTCTACACTCCTGCTGACAGAAAATACTGCCAAAAGTAAGGTGATCACCGAGTTCAACCTGCTGGTCATGGAGTCACTGTGTTACATTTCACAGAGTTGTTGAGTACCATTATTTAAAACAATTAAACAGATGGAAAGTTGTTCTGACCCCAAGCAACTGTGGAAGAAGAAAGAAAACAGGTCCACAGAGAGCACAGATGCCCCAGAGAGCAGCACAGAGGGCACCATGCTGGTGCTGGAGTGTAACACTACAGCATAAAGTTCATAATGATGCACTTACTTCATACTTCAAACCAGGAAAACTGTCTGGATATTTACATTAACATATCAATAAACTGCTGCAAGAGTTGTTGCACTACCAGGCTTCCTTGAGAAGCTAAGACCTGCTTCTGGAAGCAGCCAATAGACCAGAGTGCAATGTCGATCTCTTTGTGCTTGTTCCTGTTCTAGAAGTGTTTATGGTAGAAATAATACACAAAACCACTTGTTTGAGCAAGCTTATCTTCCAGCTGTTGCGGCAGAGAGAGTGCAGAGCGCTTGGAAATGAAATACAAACAAGGAAATGTAACCAAGGGGCTTAGGATCCAAACTCGTCCTTTCAATAGTGATATTGGGACAGATATTGAAAGATAATTAGTTATCTGAGGATGGAACTCAGCATAAAGTGCTCAGAGCCAACCGCTTGTGCTGTTCTGTAGTAGCTTTCCAGCAATGATGCAACTTCAGACATTCCTTTTCATACTGGCTCCTCATTTGAAAAAAATCCCCCTTGAGCTAAAGCAGCGTAAAAGAAAGGGACACACAAAAACTGATTCACTGGGTTCCAGATTCACGATACGTGCTCAAATTCCCACGGCTTCTCATGGTCTGAGCGTCTGCCTACACAGCAGAGAGGCAAACAGCGCTCTGTACCTTGGGGAACCCCGGTAACAGCACTTACACACTCTCACCATCAGAGCAGACCACGGCAGCAACTCCCAAACTTTTGTGCTCACAAACCCAGTGCAATCAGCCTTTCCAAAGGGCTGAGGGCTCCGAGTACCGACAGAAGCCACCGCAATGCTCCGCGGCTGGTGACCACCCTCGGCTGCCACCAACCCATCCCTCTTTTAGCAGTAACAAAGCACTGAACGGGGAACACTTTGCCAGCCATGGGAGTGACTCCGAAGAGCAGAACACGCGCTAAAACAGAAAGGAACAGCCTCGGGTTCATCAGTGTGAGGTCCAGAGGCGGACTGTGCTGGGAGAGCTGCATCCCCCGTGGGATGCTCCGTGCGGGGGGGGTCTTGGCTCTGGTGTGGAGATGCTGAAGGGCGAAGAGACCGGCCCTTCTGCTGCTCCTGCCCGAGCGGAGGCACCGCACCGCCGGCTCTGGGACGGCCCCGCGACCGAGGGACGGTGCCGCCCAGCCCTTCGG
>VWZT01003572.1:223880-287230 GCA_013397055.1 Pachycephala philippinensis | reverse complement strand
GCCCCTGCCCGCACCGGCGCTGCCCGCACCCCTCGGGCCGAGAGGAGCCGGCACCGGCCCTGCCCGCGCCGCCCCTGCCCTCACCGCCCCTGCCCGCACCCCTCGGGTCAAGGGCTGCTGTGGGTGCTGACGGAGCCCGCTCCGAGGAGGGGCTGGCCCTCCTCTGCTCCTGAGCCCGGGCACCTCACACCGTGGGTGGCATCCCAGCCCCCCAGCTCAGCGTGACCTGCCGGGACAGCCACAGCCCTGCTCACTGAGAGCGGCTTTGGTGATACCCACGCGTCAAGAAGAAGCTGTGGAAACCCCCTGGAAATCCCTGGAAGTGTTCAAGGCCAGGTTGGACGGGGCCTTGAGCAACTTGGCCTAGTGAGTGGCATCTCTCCCCACGGCAGAGGGTTGGAACGACATGATCTTAAGGTCCTTTCCAAACCAAATCATTCCATGATTCAAGTGAAGGGTGTGCTGAGGAGTGCGCAGAGCTGGGCCACCTGCTGGCTTTGGGCTTAACGTGTCCATCCATCCATCCATCCATCCATCCATCCATCCATCCATCCATCCATCCATCCATCCATCCATCCATCCATCCATCCATCCAGACCACTCAGGCTAATGTTAACGTCATGGAGAGGCTTCTTGTCTCCCCTTCGGAGCGCTGTGGAGTGTGATTTCCCCAGCAGCACTTAAGTGAGCATCACATCGCTTCTCCATCCATTTACAGCCTCTTTCTTGATGCTGATTGCTTCTGCTCTAGACACGTGATTAAACCCGTGGCATGGATCCATTTCCAAAAGCTTTCAGTCAATATATTTTCGTGATTAGATGTAACTAATAGGTTTTGTAGTGTAGCACCTTGGACACAATCTGGGTTTCACTTCCCCGTGATGCAGACACACTGTTTGCTTTTCCTCTTTATTAGGACTTCTATGGCTTTACTGACCTTCCAACACCTGCTGTTTGTTCACCCACTTGCTGCAGCATCTGGCTCAATTAACATCATCTCACGCAAACTAACCCTTCTGCCACAAATCAATATTTTAAGAGTCTGAGTTTGTTTCCTTGCTGTAACATGAGGAACCCTCAGGTAGAAGGGTGTGGTCAAAAACGTTCACCAGAACAAAAAGGAGTAGAATAGAATAATAAATCAAAGAATCATAGAAACATAAATCAGAGAATCAGAGAATCATAAATGGGTGAATCAGAGAATCACAGAATGGTTTGAGTTGGAAGGAAGCTTAAAGCTCATCTAGTTCCAACCCCCTGCCATGGGCAGGGATGCCACCCACTTGATCAGGTTGCTTAGGACCCCTGGTCTTGAACACTTCCAGGGATGGGGCATCCACAGCTTCTCTGGGCAACTTGTTCCAGTGCCTCAGGGAAAGGCAGTGCTGCTGTGTCCCAGAAATATGTCATCCCTAAAAAAAATGTATTCTGCTAATCTTTTATGGAGATACTGCGAGTGTTTCCCACCCAAAGTACTATCAGGGAAAGCCATGAGCACTGCTGAGAATTTGCTTTAGACATTTACTATAACCTGGCTAAAGGTGTGCTGTTCTCATTAGTGTGGGAAGATAAGCTCTTGCCCAAGATAAGGTTCTCGGGTGATTGCCTGCAAGATCTGAAATGTCAGACTGAGCCAGGCTAATCAACACAATCACATTGCAAACCTCTGGAGGAAACACTAGAGAAGCCCTCGCCAAGTGGGTGAACGAGATCTTCTAAGGACACAGTGGGCTGGCCTTGCAAGTCTTACAGCGAAACTTTTGTTCAGTGGAATTGCACTGCAATAAAGGTTTTAAGAAAACTCAGAAATAGCTGGGAGTTACTCCCTTATGGCTCTTTAAATCTCCTCTCCTGCAACAACCTGTGAGAGCAGCTGCTTCAGGAGAGGTGCTGAGAATTTGATATCTCCTGACACATGGACATGCTCCACTGGGTTTCTTGCACCAAGGAGCAGGATTTGGTGAGTTTGAGAATGTGCTCAAAATTAAGACCAGCTCTGACATTATGAGATGTCACAGGTACAGAGGCACCTCACAAACAGCTACTGTAGGCTGTGTGTACAGGAGGGGAGAGGCTTATTTTATCAGTGTGGTGCACAGTCCAGTTGACATGCGAATTAAGTCCTGATTAAATTATTGACTTTGGTGGTTCTATGGAACCTCATGTTTTCTCCACCATATCCGTAGAGGAAGGTCCTGAATTAGGGTATTTCCCTTGGTCTCACAAGACTCTAAAGTAAGGAGCCCTAAATAATTCTGCCACTTGCTTCATGTTCCTAATTAACGGTGGGCAGCTTCTGCTGTCAGTGGCAGTTCATGTTCATGCCACTGAAGAGGGATGGTAGTGATGAGTGGGTGCCAGCTGGGGTGCCAGCTCTCCCTGCATCCCACCTGAGCTTGAGGGGACCTACTGGGCAGCCTGGACCTCACAGCAGACACTGTGACTTGCACTGGCTGTGCACTGACTTCCATGTGCTGTCTGGCAAAGCAGACAAGCAGAAAGGGAAAAATCAAAGGCAGGAATTAAGGAAGTATTAACTTCTCAGACAGACAAGATGGCGGGGGAAGCTTAAAAGCTCCTGCGAAGGGCCATGGTACAGGATTCTGCTGAAACTGGTGCAAAGCAGAGCCTGAAGCACTATCATGGGCAGCTCACTTTGGTCCTGCTCCCTTTTAATGATGGAGAATATGTCATTACTCCTGTGATGTTCCCTCAAATGCAGGCTGGCTCTGCAGGAAAATGAAATGGCACCTTTGGTGCAAATGTCAGGGAGTCATGAACTCCCCTTCTCTCACCGGATATTTGTTCTTTATTTCGGGGAGTGGCAAGATCTGATCTGGATCCATTCAGCAATAATGTATTCGAATCTTCTTTTTCATGCCAGCTGCACAGGAAGGGACTTTTCACCTGCTAACACCTCGAGCGGGCCAAGCCAGAGCAATCAGGAAGCACCTCCAGGCACACCCAGGCTGTGCAGCAGAGCCTGGATATCAACTGGAGTGATTGACTGGGGCAGGACAGGAGGAAACGTGAGGGAGAAGCTGTTTGTGTAAGCACAGTGCCAGGTATGTGGCAGGCTGCTTTCCATGTCACACCTCATGCTAATTCTCAAAGCATTAACAGCAGGATGAAGTGTGGCCGACTCCTGAAGAGATCTGTATAAAGAAGCACATTCAGAGCTGAGGGCTGGGGATGGCTTGAGCATGTGCAGCTCTGGAAGTTGCAGTTTTAGGGTTAGTTTACTATAAATATCACCTTCTTTCTCCACTTGGAACAGCAGAGGCTCAGCTTCCTTTCCAAGACTCACATAGGTATCACATTTTACGGATGGTAAGAAAAAGAGCCTGCCAAAGAGGGTGCATTTACAGCAAGGCTCTATACATTTACATCATAAAAAAGGGGGGAACACCTTGTTTTAACATGCATAAGATGGGAACTTGTAACAAAATCTACTTAAAGTTAACACTGAATGAGTAGCAGCAGACTTGGGCTTTTTTCTTCTCAATGCTGTTGCAAATACGTGCATCTCCCTTCTTGCAGGAAAGGATTTCATTTTCTCATTTCTGGAACATGCAATGAGCAGTTTAGAAGTCCCGTGATAAAACAGATGAGGGAGGGGGCTGGGAATTTGCAGCCCCAGTTTTTACTCACTGCACTGCTTTGTAGGAGTGGAAGGCAAGATTCCCTGACTGGAAGTACAGAGGGGGCAGTTCCCTGGGAAATCAGCACAGTTAACTTGGGTCCATGCTGCATTTGGCCTGGAGCTGCACTGTAAGGCCAATCATGCAGCAGGGTGAAGTGGGGTCACGTAGTTCATCAAGTCTCTGTGAAAGGAGAAAATGGTGTTTGTATGACTCCTCCAGGACACCATGTGTAATACCAACCTCCCCTGTTCCATGAGTGCTCCTGCAGTTCATACTGAGAGCAATGAGCAGGAGAAGAATCTAGACATGCTGAGAACTGCCGAGATCACCCCAAAGTGATCCTGGAGCTGCTCCAGCTGTGAGCAGCTGAACTTTAAATGCACTGGACATCTCTCTCATCTGCTAGATAATTCCATGGACATGCTCTCAGGTGCCTGCAGAGGTTAGCAGAAGCCATGGCAGGTGTAACACACCCTGGCTTGTGCGTGGCTTGGCTGCAGGTGGAGCTCAGAGTGATGGACAAACAGCCACAGACAAGCAGCCCATGGCATCTGAGCCTTCTGGAGCTGAGGCCCAAACTATCCTACTTCAGCCCCTGACACAATTGTCACGGCTTATCCTCTCCCCGGCCAACTCGGCCACCCCACAAACCCCTCCTACTTTTAATGGCCTCAAGCTGTTTGGGATTTCACCACAAAATGGGCACACAGTGGTTGCATAAATACAAACACCTGGTCCTGCTTTGTGTGAACAAATGTGGAGTTACCACCAACCCTTGGCCACACTGAGCTGGTGGCACATGGCAGAGCAGTTCTGTGCTGCCTTTGCAGGTGTCAGCGTGGCACATGCTGTCCATTTCAGTGTATATTCTTTGTAGAATGACTCCTATGCTCTCTTCTTCCTGGTTTCGCCCCAAACAGCTGGATTCTGCTTTCTGTTTCCACAAAATAACTGTTAGCACAGCAAGTAATTAAGTGGTTTAACCATCCTTTCCAGTTCCCAGCTGGAGCTGCCGGGGTCTTTGGCTGCATTATTTATAGTATTAGATAGATATGGAAAGATAAGCTATTCAGGACCTCTGAAAGCTTGCCAATTATGGCATCCCGGGACTCAAGCAATAATGGAAAACACCAGAGGATGCTGCAGGATTATAGTAGTGTGTTGTAAATGTAACTAAAGCATTGAATACAACATGTAAAAACCAACTTAAGGTCCAATCACCCTCAATGGTGAAAATGCCAGCGAGGCTCTCGCTGATGACCACACCAAAGCAAACAGGAACAGCAGGTTTCGGGGACCTCCGCTGCAGCCCGAGCTTGTGCTCGCAGATCTCCCAGCGGAACTTCCCACTTCGTGGCATTGCCATCTAGTGACAGGCATTCAGCCTGCGCCCGGCGAACCCCGGACCCCTGTGCGATGGCACAGGGCTGCATTGATCCTCATCCTCCTCCTCCTCCTCCCCGCACGCTGGGCCAAGCAGAGGTTGAACAGCGCTCTGGAGCTCACAGGCTGTGGATGGACCGGAGCTGCTGTGAGTGCATGTGTTGTACATGTGCCTAAAAGGATGTGCAGGGACAAGCACACTTCTTTGGTGTTGCCACAGCCTCTGAGATGCCAGAGAGCCCCAGGATTGCCCCTGGATGGGTCGTTGTCTCCCTGGGTTTTGCACAAACAGCCGGGGAGCAGCAGTGCCGGTGGGTGTGAGGGGCTTTGAGCAGCTCCCACAGGACCAAGCGCACAGGGCTCTGCCATAGTGGGAGAAATCCTTCCTCTCCTCCTCCCATAATTGGGATTTTTATAAATTCAATGGTTGAAAATCCCCTCAGAATTAGAAACTATCTGGCCAAGTAGGTAAAATCTGGCTTGTGTGAGCAATAGTGTGGCCAGCAGGACCACGGCAGTGACCATACCCCTGTACCAAGTGCTGGTGAGGCCACACCTCGGGTTCTGGGGTCAGTTTTGGGCCCCTCATTACATGAAAGACGTTGAGGGGCTGGAGGGTGTCCAGAGAAGGGAACGGAGCTGGGGAAGTATCTGGAGCACAAGTCTGAGGAGGAGCAGCTGAGAGAGCTGTGGGAGCTCAGCCTCGAGAAAAGGAGGTTTGGGAGGAACATTTTCACTCTCTACAACTCCGTGACAGGAGGGTGCAGCCAGGTGGGGGTTAGTCCCTTCTCCTGGTAACAAGCAAAAGAACGAGAGAAAATGGCCTCAACTTTTGCCAGGGAGGTCTAGATTGGATCTTAGGTGACGCATAGTCACTGAAAGGGTGCTAAGGCACTGAAACAGGAAAAGCGGTGGAGTCACCATCCCTGGAGGCATCGAAAGACACGCAGATGTGGCGCTTGGGGACACGGTTTAGTGGTGGGGTTGGCAGTGCCGGGTTCAGTCAGCGATGTTAGAGGGCTTTTCCAGCCTGAACGGTTCTGCGATGCCAAACAGACACACCGATCCTGCGCTGTGTCTGCAGCATCGAGCCGGGAACACAGCACCTGGCGGGCGGCCGAAGGTCCTGCTGAGCCTTCTCCCTGCTAACAGGGGGTCCCAGCCCCGGTAATGGGGGATCCCAGCCCCGGTAAGGGGGCAGCTCGCCCGACCCCTCGCCCCACGCCCACTAGGTGGGAGCAGAACGCCGCACTCGGAGCGCTCCCGGCGCTGCTGCCGTGCCCGTGGGACACCGCCGCATCGGACCCTCGCCCACCTCCGGGCAGTGGGGCTTGGTCCCCCCAAAACTTCCCTGGCCTTAACCCTTTAATCTGCAGGATCCTCACTGCTGTCAGCTGGTCACAGCGGGTCCCTTACACGGTGCTGGTGGTGATAAAGGGAACCATCTCTTTAAATTGCTTTTTCCTACCTTATTTTAAGGGTATTCTAGTACAGGTTGCATCTAAGATGTGTTTCTGTGTCTCAATTTGTATCTCTGGAACGCCTGAAATACAGAAGGTACAAACAGGCCTTTCCTATTTATTATCTTGAAGGGCTTAGCAGAGCTCTGGCTGAGGGATGTGGTGTGCACACAGTGGGACACTGCTCTGCTGAAGCAGGACACGGTCACCTGTCTGAACTAAGAAATAAATTCAAAGTGCTGCTTCCCTAGGCATGGCTACCATTACATAGACAGCAGCCTGGTTCCATGTGGCATCCCAATTACTCAACAAATGGAATAACAAAGCGCCATGCCCAAGCTCAGGAAATTGAGAGCACATCCACAAGCAGCCGGCCTGGGTTGGAGCTTTTAAAAAACCGCAGCAAAACTCAGCAGGAGAGCTTCATACAGGAACACTCACAAAACAGAGAAGAGAAACAAGCCCTCTCCCAAGCTCCTCTGAAACCCAGTGTTGGAAAGGGAGTGGTTTGCTGTTGCCCATAAGGAGCTGAACTCACCTGAGAGCAGAGAGGTGTGAAGTGCTTGAGCCTGTGAGAAGCTCTGCTTCCTTGGCTCAGCCAAGCTTACCTTAACGCCCTGTGGATCCTCCAGCCTTGGAGGGCTGGGAAGGCATTTCAGTGGTTCCAGCCTGGTGGGGTTGGCCCCACAGCCTGGACAACACAGACATATCACAGAGCTCACCTGGAGTCCCGTGGATTTGCACAGGATTTTGAACAGATCCACATTTTCCCTCTGTTTAAAGACTAGTATACTTCCTGCAGTTTTCTACCAAGAGATGACTTTATCAAAACATCCTCTAGACAACAAAACTGGTATGGGTATCAAATTAGGGTCCCTCCTGCTGCAGAGCAGTCAGATCATTCCAGGCAGTGAGGAGCAGGGCTGCAGAGTGCCCAGTGCCTGGTTCCTCCCTGCAGTGGCTGCTCCCCAGAGGAGAGGAGATTTCATGTTAGGAGCTACACGGGTTGTTCCCTAAAAAACCCTGAAAAGCCTTTTAACAAGGTCCTGCAGTGCCAGGACAAAAGGGGGAATGGCTTCAAACAGAAGGAGGGCAGGTCTAGTTTAGACAGTAGGGAGAAATTCTTCCCTATGAGGGCGGTGAGGCCCTGGCACAGGTTCCTCAGAGGAGCTGTGGCTGTCCCATCCCTGGAAGTGTCCAAGGCCAGGCTGGACGGGGTTTGGAGCAACCTGGGATAGTGAAAGGTGTCCCTGCCATGGCAGGGGGTGGAACTGGATGAGCTTTAAGGTCTCTCCCAACCCAAACCATTGTATGATTCTATGAAATGTTTCTGGTGGTACTTAAGCAGTACCTGAGCTCCTGCCCTTCAGCCCCCAGGCAGTGCCATCCCCACCAGCTCCTGCTTTGCGAGGAGTTAAACGACAGCAGGAGACGCTGCTGGATTTCAGGCTGGAAAGGCCAAAGATGTGAATGAGTGGATAAGTCCAGCATCTTCCTCTTCACAGACAGATCAGATCTGCCCCTTCTCCTCAGTCCTTTCTCCCCGCTGGCTGCAGCTCTCTCTACTGCAGTCCTGACCTCCTCAAGCCTCGCACAGAGCTGTTCCTGCCAGGGCAGAGGGATCTACAAGGGCACAGCCAATGGGCTCGCTGGTCACTCTGCACACCCTGGGCAGTGTCCAGGGCCAGATTTGCTTGTGGTCACATCAAATTGCTGCACAAAGGGCTGGCATTTCCCAATCTTCCTTCCAGCCTCCTGGCTGCCACTGCTATCTGATACCTTCTCCAACTGTTCACAATTAAAATATGACCAAAGACTTGACTGCCTGGAATGATACAGATTATCATCAGCAACAACAACAAAAAAAGGGAAATGCACAGTTGTTTTTCTTTTCAAAAGCTTTTAATAGGACACATTTGGTTTTGTCATTTGTAAAGATTTACACTCATTTTTTGTCTTCTTTTTTTTTTTTTTTAAAAAGGAACATTTTAATCCAATTTTCCCCATCAGTACCACCTTTTGTTGCCCTGACCAAAAGACCTCATTTTGGCCTATATACCTGATACAGTATAACAATATATTAACTATTAAATACAAAGTTCTATCATATATACTAGGTTGTTACGGACATTGCAATGGTACTGTGCCTACTCTAGTCACCTCGTGTAATAGTGTACATGGGTTATTATAGCCAAAGGGGCAGAAAAGGGGAGACTGGGGCATAGCCTAATTTACAGTGGTAATGCTTTTGTTTTCTTGGTTTTTTTCTTGTTTTTTTATTTTCTCCTTGAACACATCTAGTGCTGAGTGCAATCCACAGAAGTCAAAAAACAGTGTTTTCTTTGCCCTCCTCCAAAATATCTACAGTACAAACCTGTAACCAAGTTATGAAAAATCACTTCTATGTGCGAGGGGCTGCAAGAATGGAATTTACATTTTTCCAGACATGTCTGCAATCTCTTTTCCCCCATTGTGTCAGACTGGCAATAACAAAATATCCTCCTCCCACCTGCGTACAGTAAATCCACAGTAGTAAAGTGCTGGTGTGCTTGAATGAGCCGGAGAGCCATGCGACTGCTTCACCAAGGCCAGGGGCTGAGCTTTGGGGGAGGTGTTTTATGTGGGTACAGTTCTTGGACAGTAATAGCACTGCAATATCGTGGAACTTGAGCTTAGCTGCTGACTCCTGAACACGACCTGGATGCAGGCTGTGAAACTACGCTCTACGTGTTGTAATACAGCAGGCCTGGCTCCAGGTTTATGAAAAGAAACTTGCAGATAAGAGGTGCTTCTGCTGCCAAGATGCTACGCAGACTTTTAACAATTTCTCTATAGATTTCTACAAAAATATAAAAAATTCTATCAACATAACCATTCTACAGAATTCCTGTGGATTTTGTACATTTTGTTTAAAAAAGTCAAATTCTATAAAACCCCCCCGAAGGTATTTAAAATGATTTGAGTATTATTGCACACGCTGCAGTACATTTGTATTTGTCTTTCAAAAGGGCATCTAGAAAAAACTTATCTGGTTTAGAAAACAATCTATTTTACATGGATTTCTTTTCCTGAATGCATCATCATAGAGTATCTTTTATTGGCTACTCTTTACTGAATATTCATGTATCATGTAAACTTTTTGATACTTCCACAAACCTCATCAATAGGCAAAACCCCAAGCATTAAAATAGAAGAGCCTTTAGGCTTTCTGTTACATTTGGAGTTGAGCATTTGGATTAACATCACACCACTGTTTTGTGCCATGATTTCAAGCTAAAATGTTCAGAGGGTTTTTTGTAAGGAAGCATCTATAGAGTAGTATCATTCCAGCTATGTGAACACAATCCTAATCATTAAAAAAAACAGGGATGGCAATTTTAGTGGCCTAGCTAGTTTCCCAAACTATTTAGCACATGTGAAAGGAAAAGCTAGGGATCATTATGAGTGCAAAACCAAAAAGGGATTAAGAATATTTCTCAGGCTTAATGCACTGTAATTTTATTATTTCCTTAAATATGATCTGGGGGAAGAACTGATGAAAGGTTTGTTTGAAATCATTGCTTTAGACAGGCTTAACTCTGGATTTGGGCTGGCATATCAAAGAGAGCGGGCTCCGTATGGGCCTGTGGTGAAGAGGGGAAAAATGTCCCAGCCAAGAATTAATCTAACTGCAGTAAATAGTACAGAATGTTAATCCTCCTACTTCAAATACACTGATTGCCTGACTTCCTGCTGAAAGCCCTTACATTTCTCCTGGACATGTAAATCAGTAGGGATTGATTATGGAGTAAAAACGTCCTCAAGTGAAAATAAAGGGGCTTAGGACCTCACAGAGGCTGTGGGGTACGAACAGCATCTTCTCCTTGTTTGTACACTTCAAGCTAATGCAGATACACGTGGTGGAAATAGCCTAATCTCTGAATGGATAAAAGGCTGTACGTCAGCATGTTGTAGTGATTTGAAAAGATCAGTAGTTCTCAAAAAGTTACAAACTCCTCACTGACAGAATTAGCACAAATCCTCCTCCCGCCTGTGCTGGTTCAGAGGCACCATCCATGGACATGGTTTCAAACCTGGGACTGTTGGCACACTTCAAAGCATGCCTGCAGTCTAATTTAGCCTGCATCTTAATGTGATTTCATGGAAGTGGAGTGGAGTTAATGTCTGGCTTCCATCAGTCATGTGAGGAGGGGGAGGTGTCGAATGGGGCCACCCTCTCGTGGTTTTCAGGCTGTGCTGTCCAGTTTTACAGATTGCTTTTGGCAGTGGGCATTAGCACAGGAATAAACAGGTGATTTCTGAGATGACTGTTATAAAGTAAGGACATGAGTTCTGGGTTTATCTACTTTATATCATCGTGTTGCTGCTTAAGGCTATTGATAGATTGGAAATAAAATTGCAGTCGGGGTCATGTAAATTAACTCTAGCAGTGATAGCAAAATACCTGGCTGTTTTACTGAAAATCAGCAGTCATTTCAGTACCTGCAGACTTTCTTCCATGTAATCTGTAAAATAACTTGCAGAAGTGCCTTGATTCTGTAGAACATGAGCATATGATTTTAATTTTCAAGAATTACTTAAATATGATCGACCTCCAGGCATTTTAGGCAAGAGCTTAACTTTAGGCATGTGCTTAAGCCCACGGCTGTGCCATGTCTGCCCCGAATTCACTCACTGCAAGTCCTAAACTTGACCTCACTCTCCTTTCCATGGAGTGCAGAGAGGAGGAGCTCTACTGCAAACAGAGGGATGAGGGAGGTGTAAAACTCAGCAAAATAAACAGTCCATCCTGGAGACACTGGAAAAACATATTGGAAGTGACCACAGGCCTTTGTAGCCTGTTTCCTAGGCACATATGAAAATTAACCATTGACATGATTTTGTGAGTTGCCAGTGGATGATCTATCATATCCTTTCATAATTCAGTATCTTGTACTGTTAAATGGCTCTGCCTTCACCATCCTCAGACATCTATCAGCATGTTGGACCTTTCTGGGTCTGAGCACTTGCTTTCACACTCTGAATGTCAATTTTATGCAAGATTGGAATATTCTGTTAAAAAATTGCCACTGCGTTTCTGTACTACACAAACAATCGTTTCCCCAGAATATCATTGAAGTCCAAGGGGAAAAATAAATTACATTAAATAATCCTTATTTACTGCTGACTGTGGGATACATTTCCTCTGTAATGCACTAATTGGCTACATTTTGTGCTTTGCAAAACAAAATGAAACCCAAACAAAACAAAACAAAAAAAAAAGAGAAGGGATTAAATATATATATTTTTTAGGTTAAAATATTCATAAAAACCAACTTTATCTCAGAAATATTCTGAGATACATAAAATAGAAGAAAATTAAATGAGTCTTTAGTCACAAAATGTACTACATCCCGCAATACTAGATTCAATTAATTTAATAAAATATAATATACATATAGATTCTGCACATTGTATTGCTTTTACCTAAGCAGAACATATGCTTAAGTAAGCGTGATATAGGTTAACCACTCTTTTAACCAGCTGGTTCTTTAATCTTTCTTTGGAAATTTTTTACCCAGTGCCATTTTGGAGTACAGAGTTTTTTTAATTTTTTTTTTCCTAGTACATGAAGGGAAGAAAACATTTGGCACCAACAGAAAAGTAACTCAGGGGTCCATTTCCGTTTGATCAAAGGAAAAGCTAGGAAGTGTCAACAAGTCTTTCTTTGGGGTAGGAGATGTTGACATACTGTCTGGAAGCAGCGAATCCCCTATATCCATGGAATCCTTGGACTCACAGGATGGAGCACGCCTCCTCAAGCAAACGTCTCCACTGGCAGGTGAGATGCTGTGAGGTCCCCTAGGTACCAAACTCTGCCCGTCAGGTGGATCTATAGATATACAGGGAGGGCTCAGTTTCTTCTTCTGCCGCGTTCCTTGCAAGCCTTCCATTTCACTGACCACCTGACTTATAAAGCCAGAGGAGCTGGACGTGGAATGGTGCTGAGGGCTGTTTTCCATGGAACAAATCTCTATTGAATGTCTCCTTTGATCATCTAACCAAGAGGGTGGTTTTTTTAGCAGACCCTGGGTGTCTACACTGTGATATTTCTTCAGGTCCTTCAGCGTCACGTTGCCGGTATTGCCCACGTTCCTCTTAGGAGTGAGAGGCTGACCCTCTGAACAGGCACTCGAGGCTGTGCAAGTTTCTGAAGTGAAAGGCTCTGAGGAGCTATTTATTTCAGATACTTCTTGGTCCATTGAATCTTCAGGGGTCTCCTGATACGAGTCTGCACAAGCACAGGATGCTGGTGCCTGCTTTGAAATATTATACTGATTGTGGGAATGCTGCTGCGTATGGACGCTGGCCCGACTCCAGGCAGCCAACTCATTCGCTTCTGAGGGCGTCAGAGCCACTGGTGACTCCTCCTTGGGCACAGTGGGGACATTTGGGTCAGAGAGTTCACTCACCTCGCTGTGGAGATTCTCCTTGCTATCCAGAGAGTCATTCCTTATAGCCATCTGTATCGGAGCGCAGAGGGGTTGGGGAGGAGAGGAGTTGCCAGGTGAGAGAGACAGACCAAACAAAGGTTAGTACAGGAAAGGCACAGCATTTACAGGACACTCAGCTCTGCTGAGATCCCTCAGCACAGATCCACTGACTCCTATAAAAACCTGTGTTGTGGGTTCTACCAATTCCCATCGTCAAGGATCTGGGGGTTTGTCCCTGTGTGACAGCCCTTCCCTCTTCCTACATGGCAGACCTTTAGCTTTCTCCTCTAAGTATGGAGAGCTGCAAAACCAGAACGCCCCCACCCAAACTTACTCATGTTCTTGTTATGGAAAGGATGAAGGTCTACAGCAAAGCCCTCAATAATTTCAGCAGCCCAGGTGTGAGCAGGAGAGAAAGATGTGCAAGTGAGCCTGTGTATTCCCTTCTCTAGCTCAGGTGATGCTGAGGGCCTGGAACAGGATCCCCAGAGCCAGCAACACCAGAGCAACCCTGCTGTGTGCCAGCATCAAGGCGACAGCCTGTCCCTGGCTTTGGTCCCCTGGCTGGAGCCACGACTCTGCACCATCTTACGGCAGGAGCTGGAAACGCTGGAGTCCAAAGCTGGACTAATAATAAACTGTAATTATTTCAATTCATTCTGATGCTTAAGTTCAGGCTTCCTAAGGCACATTTTGCCTTGGCTGTCTGGAGCCTTACGCAGCATCAGTGCCCACTGGCAGAGGGAACCTTGGGCATGTTTTGAAGGCTTTGCCTTTTCACTGCACTGCATTCCTTGTCAAAAGGCTTTATAAATCAGCCACACTAACTGGCCCTTAAAGGCAGAGTCTCTGTTTGAGAAGACTCTTAAATGATCTTAAAGATAAAAATCTTCACAGGAAAATCTGGAGGAAATGCATACAGCTGGTCCCAGTCCTTCAGAAAAGTGTAAGGAGATGAAATGATGAAATTCCTCATGCTAAGGAATACTTCTGTGACAAATCACCCCAAAATGATCATACACTTTATATAAATATTGTCCCACAAGGATCATTTGAGCCAAATGATCTCTATTCAGCAAAGCTCTCATCAGCTGCAGTGTGTCCATGTGTGCACAGAAACACCAGAGTCTATTGCAGCATCTGCACATTGTGCTCCCTTTGTCAACGGGGACAGCTCAGAGAATATTTAATATGGCAAACAACTTCATCCAGTGCAGGTGAATCCTTTCTAGTTAAAATTTCACAGCATAACACTGGCAACTAATCAGTCAGGAGTGAAGTTATTCTGGTCTCCTCAGCACCAGTAGTTTTAGTGAGTGTTTGGGAGAAGAAATCATGTTCATATCCTGAAAAGAGACACAGACCACACGGAAGTCGAATAGAGAAGCAAAAAGTAATTGTTGTCATTACTTTTGCTTGCACACCAACCTGTGTTGCACACCACGACAGTATTAGTCACCACCAGCTCTTTCTTTGCCTATGATACAGGCATCTGTGGTTGTTGTTAGTAGTAACTGTACAAATGTTTTACTGGTTTGTTTGAAAATAAAAGGACCCTCTGCCATCCCAGAGGGGTGTACACCTGTAGCAGCCACAGCTTGGTGTGGGCTACACCTTGGATACACAGTCCTGGAACTACAAAATCAATATAGGTTTAATTTCAGGTAGAATTCCTCTGGAGAAAAGCCTTTGTGCCATGCACTGCCGAGGAGCGCAATCCTCAGCAGGAATGTTCTCCCAAAGCATCCGATCCACTCATCTTCCTCTGCGAGTGCATTGCTAATTGTCAAACATTCCGGAGTCTAAACTGGACGTTACTGTGGGGGCTGTGCTCGCTCTCCAGCACTCTGGAGGGAAAGGGAGGTTAAACACACAGGTTTTAATGCTCAGGGAAAGTGCAAGGACCAGGTATGTGGTGGACAAGGTTTATCTATTATGGATTCAGGAGAGGAGAGGGCATGAGTGGGAAGGGTAAGAAAAGAAAAGAAAAAAGAAAACAAATCAGAATTGCATGCAGCATACGTAATGATAAGGAGAAATGGGTACTGAAAGCCAAACTGCTTTGCCAGTTTGGGGCTATTTGATGTGCTAGTGAGAAATTAGTGGTAGCAATAAAAAGGAGCAAAGCAGAGAGCACCTGAGCAAGCAGAAGTGCTGGGGCTGTAAAGGGAATTTTGCCTCTTAAAGGACCAAGTTTCCCAGTGTCTGGCCATCTAGATTGCAATTACGAGTAACAGCAATATCACCAGAACAACCTCACTGCTCCCATTAGCCAGACTGGGAGCTCCTTGCTGCTCAGGAGCCTGCCCAAGGCAACCCCTCATGGGTTTGCCCACGGACTGTCTCTGCTCACTGCCACAAAGCTCTCTGCTCTCTGAACTGTCACTCCAAGAGCATGTTCATGTCACTGCATAAGCAGGGAAAGGGAGGGAGGGCAATAAATTGACTTAAATGTATGAAAAGGTCTAGAAAAAGAAGCCGTCAAAGATATGAACAAAATTAGACTGGAGAAGATGGCTAACATTGTAATTTATTCCGGCTAGATTGCTTCAAAAGGATGGGTCTGTTATTCATTAGAAAGCAAGAGAGAGTGGCTATGAACTGGAATCATGACATCAATTAGTTTCCCCATTAGTGGTGATTGGGGTAGCTGGCCAGCCCTGTGCAAATGAATACATGCAAGGAATTTCTTATGTCAATTTAGTATTACAGACTAATGTAATTGTTAACCTTGGTACTTCACATCCATTTTTAGAGCTTAATGAGTCAACTGTCTAATTTGTCAATGTTGATTAAAAGATGAAAGAAATGGGACTACTTTCATACAGGAAAGAAATTGCTTTTGAAAAAATAGAACTGATCCCCTTTGTGTATGTAAAATCAGGCATGGAAATACTGAAGGAAGCAGAGTTTTTGAATCAGATGTGCTTCTGGTCCTGGTCCAGCTGCACAATCATTGAAATATGCTTAAAAATGTGAGAGTGAAGCACAAGTTTAAGTATTTTACTAAAAAAAGATAAGTCTAAACTTATGTTTCCAATCAACCAGACTGGAATCTTTGATTAGATCTCTTAGATCTTTGATTGAATCAGGATTTAAATCAATGCCAGGCAAAAACCAGAGATAAAACCGGTTGCAAAATAAAACGTGTTCTGCTTTGCATATACTCAAACTTTTTAAAAGTTCACAGCTGATGGAAAAAGATTTTAGTTTTCAATTCTCACTGTAAAACCAGTATGCTTCCCATGATGGTTTTGCATACGAGATAACCAATTTCCATTAAACACTTCTCCTCTTTTGGGAAACCAGAGGAGTCAGAGGAGGGGTGGCCTGGGATGGAGCCTGCAATCCCTGTGTCCTTTCAAGCACTGAAAAAATCACAGCAGTTAAGAATTAGTTCCTCAACCCCAACGAGCCCCTGGGGAGCATTTGGCTGCATTTATGAGGAGGATTAAAAAAAATAAAGTGCTAACAATGTGGAGAACATTTAGGCATGTTGCCAAAGGACATGATACTCATCACGCACATTCTTTGGAGCCTCCTGGATGGCTTTCAGATCAAAAACCATCAACCTTTTTGTTATTTCTGTAGGAGAATTACAGTTCTCTGGAGGTTTCACTGTGAATCCCTCCTTGAATTTAAAGCATGGTTAACCAGGAAATGCATCAATATAAAAGCTCGGCAGGTTTATGATCATAACCCTGCTTACCTGTCTGCGGAGCAGCCTTTCAGCAGAAGGGGAGTGCACCTGCTGGGAGACCTGGGGCTTGCTCTCCCCCACCAAATGGTCGTGAGCTCTTATGTGGTGGAAATGGTCCTTTGGGATTTGCAGGAGAGAGCTGGTGTCTGCTGGCTGCGACTGCACCGATGCCTTTGAACCTTGCGAGGGGGAGAAGAGGCAGAAATGGGACATGTTCACCCAAGAGTTGTGTCCCAACCTCAGTGACCTCCCAGGGAAAACTGCTCTGCTGCACCTTGGATCGTACAGGCACAGCGAAACCACTGAATTCAGCAACTGGCTCTCCACAACTGGGAAAAAACTCCCATCTACTAATAAATTACTCCAGCATTGTCTATTATTTCATTTTTCTTGGCATTTTCCCCTGATACAACTGGGACTAGCTCCTGTTGAGAACAGAAGACTAGGAACTACAAGTTCATCTGAACTGGCAATTCCTGCATCCCTGCTCTTGGGCCAATAACTTTGCAGGCAGCCTCACCTCTGAGCACTGCAAGCATCTGACTTTGAAAGGCTCTAGAAGGTGTCTCCATGCCCGAGCCTGCACGGAGACCAACTGCTGGGATCTCCAAACCAGCATGCACACACTGGAAACGAAGCGAAAGGGAACAGCACCTGGCAGCTCTCAGGGCTGGTTTTACAAAGCCTCCCAGGAGAAGGAAACACATACTCTCCAGCCTCTTCCTGACCCTTTGTGGTTGCTGGCTACTTCTTCTGAAAGGTTTGAAACTCTGCGTGCTCCCCCCACACACACAGGCTCAACGTTTTTCAAAACAATTCATTTAACCTGGACCACATCCCAGAGAATCTCATTTGTCCTGGAATCTTTCCCAGAACAACAGCCCCATTACTAAGGAGTATTCAAACAAATACCTCCTGCAAGCGCCAGTGTTTCTGACAACAAAACCTTCTCAGCTTGAAATATTATGGCTTGGTTGTGGTGATTTATTAGAGGCGCCTGGCACCTCCTGCTGTCTTCACTGCACTCTATAATATTACAAACTGTAAACAGGTGGGGGTGACGTCCCCCACCCTGAAAAGCAGTGACATTGGAGGTGGAAGAGGACAGTGATACATCAGAATTTGGGCACCTTACCCACCTCCCAGCACTCTGGCCTGCTAAGGACGATTGGAATTTCACCAGCAGGAGAAAAACACAAAAGGTTTAATTGCTTAATGTGGTTATAAGACACCAGCTTTACCTCTCCAAAGTACTTCTGCTATAGCTCAGTGGAACAGTTTTTCCTGTGGATTTACGAGGGTGCAATGCCTGTCCTCAGAAAGCCAGGGCTGTCAGATAGGGCTATTCAGGTTCTCCAAACTGAAACTGGGAAGTGAAATCTTGAAAAAGAAGGGACTCAGAAATTACCCAGTCCCTTGTTGACATAGTTTTTGTTCAAGACAGTGCAAATAGATCCCAATTAAGGGTCAACAATGAAGCACTGGAAATTCCCACTGTAGCAAACATGATTCTTTTGTGTGGTAAGGAATTTCTTGACTGTTACAGAGACCCATAAATTCTGGCTCAACTGAAGTTAATGGGAGATTTGCTATTGATTTCAATGGGATTTTAGCTGCACCATTAGCATTATGCACAAACAGGTTCTTCAAAACACCGCTCTTGACCTTGAAAATTGTGTATTGTGGCAGAGATTTCTCACAACACCAGATTCATCTTCCTCCCTTGTGCCCACATCTTTTTTATTTGCTTCTGTTCAACAGTCGCTATTCATCCCAATTCTTATTACTATGCAAATTTCAACATCTTATTTCTAATCTGTTCAAATCTCCTACCATTCTGAACAGTGCTGAAATTATGTTCTGCTTAGAGGCTTTCAAATGGCAACGATTGTAAAAACTTCCCTGTCTTATCGGTGACAAATGTCTAAAATGATGGCATGTACAGACGAATTAAAGGTGGCTCCATTCACTTCCCAGCCCCAGGTAACCCCGGGCAGGCAGAGGAACTGGGGGCACAGGGACAAGCCCTGGGAGGCAGCTGCAAGGACAGGGACAGAGGTGCAGGCAGGGAGAGCCCTCCCTGTACCTGAGAATATCTCTGAATTTACCTCCAAGATACATATCCCAACCCTGCACACTGGAAAGAACAATTCCACGCTCTCTCATTTTCCTGTTCATCTCACACCGAGATGTCTCTCAATTCAGCACATTTATGTTCATTTTACAGGCATTTAGAGACACCATCTTCCCATCTTTCATAGACATTCCCAGACAGAGCTTCCGAAACCTGCCAGAACAGGTACTGCTGCAAAAAACAGACAGGAGGAAATATTTCTCTACTGGGATTTCTCCTCTGGGGCCTGGTGGGACAGATAGAGCCCAGGCTGTAGGGACTGTAACCTCAGGGAACCAGGCAGGGGGACAATCAATGTTGAGCCAGGCCACTGTCACGTTGCCAAAAAATTCTGACAAAAGGAGTTATCTTAAACAGGGCTTTGTAAATTGTGGAGGATCTTTTCACAGCCGTTCCACAGGTCTAGACACACAACTGGAAACCAGTGGCAATTTTCCCCCTCCCACTGAAGAGCTTGGAAAATCCTAGCTTTATTGGAAAATCCTGCTCTTGTCCCAGCTGAGAGATGTGTACCTGACTGGGACTTGTGATGTGCTGGCTTCCTGTCGCCCAGGGAGGCAGGGCAGGGGCTGGAGTAGGGCGGCTGGAACATGTAGCTGTCGTTTGGCAGGGAGTGGGTGCGTCCCACCGAGGGCTTCCTGACGCTCAGCAGGTCCTTGCTGGGGGACAGGGTCAGCGTGTCGTCCTTGGAGCGGAGATCAGCCTGAGAGGAAGAGAAGTGTGAGGAAGGCAGGTGTGGGAGGATGGGAAAGAGGAGAAGTGCCCAGAAACGCGAGTGACAGCCATTGCAACCAGGATGGCACGATGGGCATGCACAGGGTGCACGAATGGATCTACCAGGGAGCCATCCCCCTCCGGCGGGGTTCTCAATCAACTCTCACACAATGGACCACAGAAACAGAGGAAGCCACACTGTAGGAATAAACCATGACTATTTCAAGGATATGCAAAGAAGGCATCATGCCTCAAGGCCAGCAAAGGTCACATGCTTGGCAGAACTTTGACCCTCTGCTCCCTAGGTGCCCTCATCAGCAAGGCAGGCTTTTGCAAAGGTGAGTAGTTTCCTCTTCTGACAATAAAAGAAAGAAAAACAAACAAAAAAACCCCCAACCCGAATGCAAAAAACTAGTTTATCAAAAATATTTTCTGTTCTGGCTCACAGCACAATTTTATTGGATTTTCTTCTCACATAATGAATAACTAAACCTATTTTATTGAAAAGGATATCTAAACCTCTACTGCTTCAGGGTGAAAGTCATTCTGTAATTAGAAGGGATCTAATGCAAGCGAGGGCTATTGTATATATGTTGACTGTAGAATTTTTACAGCCAAAGAGACTCTTGGAATGGGCAGCCCCAGAGGCAATATTGAGTGGATTCAGGTCTGATTTCATAAGAAAATATCTCCATCCCAGAAATGTTCTTGGGTGTTATTGTCTTGGAGAGTATTAGCAAAAACTGAAGCAAAGTCATCTTCCCAGTGTATTTCTAATGAAACAATTATTTAATCGTTAAAATGTCTCAAGTGAAATACACAGGAATAAGTTTGTGCCACTGTAGTCTGATACAGTATTTGGCTGATCATTTTTGGAAAACTTCAGATCCTATTTTCTGACAAATTTTCCCTTCACTCAGTGCATTACAGGTTTTCTGGAATCAACACAAATTTTTTTGATCCCAATTTTATCCTTCAATCACAGAACCAAAATTTCACTATGGCATTCATTTGCACAAGAAACATGATGAGATTAAAAGGAATTTGCAAAAATGAAAAAAAATGAGGAAAAAAAGAAGAAAAGACAGGGGAGAGAGGAAAAAAAAAAAAGAAGACCACTGTTGCAAATTTAATGAACAAAACAGGTCTGCACTGCCACGCAGCATTTGTTTCAGTCCTTGGGAAACTGCTGATTTGGATAGAGCTTAGATACAGCCCAGATAAGGGAGACTGCAGTCTCCTGATACAGCTCGGGGAAGGAGAGCAAAACCAGCACTGGTAAAGCTGAGAGTTTGGATTTGGGAACCTCTCTGTCCTTCCCTGCCTTCCCCTTCTCCCCAGTTCGTGCTGTTCAGCTGTCACACTACTGAGCTTAAAGCAGAAAAGGTGGCCTGAAACCTGAGATCTCAAACTGAAACCCATCTGGATCTGAACATAAGAATTTGGATTCGAGATCCCATCCAAATCCAACCTTCAGTGAACCTTTAGGTTCATTGACAGGATCCAATACCACAGAGGGCTCGTTTCCACTTTTGGATCATCTTGGGGGAAATCTCATGAGTGAAATTCATGAAAATCACTGAAAGTGGCTGCAAAATTATCTTCCCCGGCCAGCCCACAGAGCAGTGGGAACACATGACTTTTTGGTTCAGTAGTACTTTTGAAAAACATGTTGTTTTGGCTTGACTGAAAATCAAATCAAAGTTTTCCTTGAACCAAAAAAAAAAAAAAAAAAAAAAGAAAAAAAAATCCCCAAACAAAACATTGGGAGATATTTTTAGATATTTTTCAACTAAAGCCACGTCTAAATGAAGTGTAAAAACATTGCATTTAGAAGAGATTTCAATGAAAGCTTGCAGTTTTTTCAGGAGTTTGGGTAACTGTTGTGACCAAATACATTTTTGGTATTGATAAAAATTCGCAAAATCCTTTGTTCAACACAGTTTTGCTTTTTTTGGAGAGGGGAGAAAAACCATCTTTCCTGGCTATACCCTCGAGACTTTGCAATGCTGTCAAACAAGGTTGTCTAATCTGATTCAAAACTAGGAGGGTTTCTCCTCTGTCCAACTCTCCATACTAATTTTGAAACAAAAGGCCTCGTACAAGAAGCTGAACGGAGTTTACAAAATCTTTTGCACAGGATGCCATGAAGCATGATGGGAAATATTGTCACGGTTTAAGAGATGTTTCTCGAGTAAGTGCTAATTAGGATGACAGTCAGCTAATATGGCAGAAAATTTATGAACAACACAAACATCCAAAGGCAGGTACATGAACAACAACAAAGAAAACAAGAATGATCTAAGAATGTTGGGAAAGGAGTTATGTCTGTTGTACAGCGGAAAAAAAGCACTTGACTGCTACACAGCTAAAAATGTCTAATGTTTCAAAGAGGACATGGTTAAGGCAGGGTTCAAAATACTGGTAATGTCGGTCAAAAAGACACTGAATAGTCAAAAAACGGGTTTTTTTTCCAGCATGGTGACTGCTAGAAAGAATTTGCAAAACAAGATCGGAGAGATCCCCATTTGATATTTGTAAAGTAAACAGTCTGGCACCAATCATGCAAAAAGCCTTGTGGTGCCTGTGCTCGTAATGACAAAAATCCACTCCAAACCAAGGGCTCGGGGCTGACCCCTCAGCAGAGGACACGAGCCATTAGCTCATGGGTGTCTCTTCACGCAGCATCACTGATTTGTTTCAGATGGGGAGGAAATTTCAACCGTGACACTTTCCAAAGCTTTTTTTTTTTTTACTACTTATTATGTAGAAAATACATTGTTTATACATAAGACACCAAAAGAAAAATTGAAATAACCACTCATTCCTTGCAAGGAGCCAAGATTGTGGACACAAGAGTGACAAAACCCAGGACCTAATGGCATTAAGGACAGCGTCCTGTTGAGGGAAGAGGTTGGTGCTGTTTGGGAACGGGCTGGAACTGGAAATGCCATTAGGCAGGTGCAGAGAGGTGGGAGCAGTATTTCGAACCCTGTGAACATCAGACTACACAGCGACCAGTGTATGTACATTGCTTTCCAGAGCATTAAGTAAGTGTGTGTTAATGTCATCAGGAAAAGAGTCATCCGTCAGAGCTAAGGACCAGGACTTTTCAGAGAGAATATCTGACGTCAGAGACAGAGCCTCCATCTCAGCTAGAGGGATCTAAAGGGAGAGATGATTAAACATAAGAAACCAGGACACAAATCTTTTGGAAAAGAAAATTAACAAAAGGAAAAAAAAAAGTATCATAATCTAAATACTTCCAGACACTAAAGCAATATCCCTGCAGTGGGAGAAGCTACATCATGCACATCATTACTGGGGACAGAACATTAAAGAAATTAAATATAACAAAGAAATTAAAAAAGGAGTGGGATTTTCATACTTTAGTGCTTACCAGGGATCTGGGAGGGGGTTTAAAACCATACACTAATGCTAGCATTGTATTTTGCTGTTCTCCTGTTTACATGAAGAAGCCAAAGTAACATTACTTTCATACTAGAGAGATTTATCCTCTTGGCTGTGATCAGATACAAGAGGCTTCAAGATCTGATTTCTCTGAAGTTGTTCCCCCCCGATAACCATGCTGATTTCGAAGCTAAACTTGTTGAGTCTGCAGAGATTCCCCCAAAACAAAACCATTTTTTCAGATGGGGTGTGGAGTGTGCCTTTCCCTGTGCCCCAAGGAGGCTGCAGGGACACCCCACAAAAGGCAGGAATTCACTTCCTCACAGCTAAAAGGGCACAGGGAGAAACTTAAAGCTTGATTTTGGTCAGCAAACACCTTCCTGGTGCTTTCAGCTCATTCTGGCTGGCTAAAGAGCCTCCAGTGACACCAATAACTGCCCTACTAAAACAGCCAACTACATTTTTCAGCCCCTAAACGCCCCTCAGGCCTGGCCTCAGCTGCCTCCTCTGGCACTGAGAAATCCTGAGCTGGGAATCGGCTCTACATAGCTGCACTCGCTCTGTTTTCATGCATCTTGCACCAATGGATCCCCACTGAAGGCATTCAAACAACCAATAAATGTCCTTATCAAATCATTGATTTGATACAGAGGTCTTTTAGTAAGAAATGTGAAAATGTCACTTCAGATTTTAGAGGAAGAAGAGGGGGGAAAGGGGACTGTGGCATCTCCCCCAGAGCAACAGCTCTGCTCAGGCACTGTAAGAGGGGGTGTCTGCCCTGCAGCTGGCTCAATTCTTCCCAAATCCCCTCCCTGGATACAGTGCTCATGGCACGAGGAATGGCATTTCACCAGGTAACCTCCAGACCTGGCTCACGCTCGCAGGGGCTGCCTGGGCAAGTCCCAGGTGCTTCCTTTACATTTCTCACTGTGCAGTTTTTTTGCCATCCTCTGTGCTTGAAAAGCCTTTCAGCAGCAGTAAATCTTCCAAGAGAAAACACAGAGGCCCAGATCGCTTGCATTGAAGTTGTCAAAGGACTGGGTTTTCTCACTCTTAGAAATGGCAGCGGTGGGGTGGAACAAATCCAGCGATGAGTGAGCCTGGAGAGGCTCAAAATTCAGCAGAGATAAGTAAGAGGGTCGGGCTCCTCTCATCTAACCTTGGCTTTGATATCTCCTCTAGCACAGTCATCCGCTGGCAAGAGATGAGAGAGATGATTTGGAGCCCCCGATTTTGTATGAGGCTCCCCAAAAAGGCATCAGTGCAAAGGCTGAGGACAGGAATCCCTGAGAGGGACCCACCAACCGGAGCCAGGAAAAAGCTGTGCAGGAGCGGGGTGGACAGCAGCAGCTCCTGCCCTGCTGGGAGCTGCTATTAATCAGCTTGCTTTCAGGAAGTCCCAGCACTGCTCTAAATTCCTAACTCGCCTGAGAACATGACAAATGGTGTGAACAGAAAAGCCAAAATGTAAACAGAACATCACCCCCCCTTCAGCCTTCCCAAAGCCGAAATTGAGTTTGAAGCCGTCAAAACAGTTCGTTGGAAACATCCAACTGATTTAGACCAGTTTTAATTATAGAGAGGGGGGGAAAAAAAAAAAAAGCTTAAATTTTACAAGAAAAAGCCATTGCAAATTGGAATGCTATATTTTTTCATTACAGAAATGTCAAAACAACCCCTTTTTTTTTGCTGCAGCAGCACTTTCCGGTGAAAAATGTTGTGACAAAAATTTTTCAACCAGCTCTCACTGAGTTTCCTACTGACCCTCTCTGCCTTCCCTGCCAAAGCTACTGTCTCTATTCCTCTGGCAATTATTAGATGCAACCACTTCCTATAGTTTAATAGACTCTGGGATGCAATATGGAGCAGAGGGAGACATGTTATCCTGCTATATAAAGACCTGCAGTAGGATTTCATTTTACCTAACCTTGTTCCTTTCCTCTAATGAACCATTGAAAGTTGGGCAATTTAGAGTGTCAGTGTGCTCATAAATAAGCACACTGATTTAACAAGAAAACTTCTGTTATTTTTAGCCAGAAAGGGGAGCAAAAATAGATCAAGAAATATGGAATTTGCTCAATTCTAATTGCAGGAAAAAAACAGGTGTGCTTGAGTTATTATTATGGTCACTGCTGTGTTTTAGGGAAAATATTTGCTCTAAAGAATAATACACTGAAAAAAGTAGGTATTTTATTCTAGGAAGTAAATGAACTAATTTTAAACAAGCACTGCCTGCTCGAGAAAGCACTGGAGCACACGGTTACTTTTGTACATCATTAAGGGCTGCCTCCCCTCCTAAATTCACTAGATCAGAGATGAGGATCTAGTTTACAGGGACCCATTTGCAAGAAGCCTCTTTAGGAAAACCCTTCAAAACTGGATTTTCACACAGTACAAGTAGGCACAGAGCGCAGAGAACATTTGATGATCCCCAGCAGCTCAGGCTCTGCTCTGGGAAAACCTCACACTGTGCTGCAGGCTCTGCAGACATGCCCTGACATTGCTGTGGAGTCCTGCTTAGGAGCAGGAAGCCAAATACAAGAACCCCACTGAAGGATGGAGATGGAATTTTTTGCATTTCCCCTCCAACAACCATGAACTGTAAATCCCAGTGAAAAACTCCTCACTGTGTTGACGAGGGAAACTCCGAGCCTGTTCTCTTTCTCTTGCATTGATACACAACATCATCAACTCCCACAGAAAAAGCCAAACTGACTTATGCTTCAAAATCCCTGTGACTGCATTACATAAAGAACTTTAACTTGCTATTAAAGGTCTCAGTCAAATTGAGTTTGGATGGAGGCTTTGCAGGAAATTAGGAATATTAACCTGGTTCTCAGAGTTGTAATATTCGGGAGCTGGGAGGGCATAATGATGGCACACAGAGCCTGACAGGTTGTCCATCAGCTTCAGCTCTCCTTCCAGAGATTCCTGGATCAGCAGTGATATGGTATCAAACAAGTGCCTTTCCTAGGAGGGGTGGTGTGTAGCATGCAGAGAGAGAGAGAGAGCAAGCCAAAAAGAGAGGAGGAAAAAGGCGAGGGACAGAGACAGAGAGAAAAAAAGGACAGCGTATCCAACCCAATGAACAAAATGAGGGGAAAAAAAAAAATAGAAGGGGGGGAAAAAAGGTGGAAACGTTCAGGGAGAACAGCATAACAGGAACAACGGGACAGGAGAAGAGGAGAGAGAACAGTGCAGTAATATCACGGTGAGCAGAGACAGCTTTCCCAGACATTACAAGAGACGGGGCGACGGCGGCTGCCCCGGGACCACGGCTGCTCCCACCCTCGGGGACAATCTCCCTCTCAGCAAACACGGCCGGTCACTCCTGGGGCTGAGCAGCATCTTCCCATCGGTGCTGTCAACTTCTACAGGACACTACTCGCTGCAAGGCTGCTACACACATAGTCCACGCTTTTGAGCTGCAGGACCTAATACTTGACACCTAAATCCATATCCAGAGGGCACAGAAATTAAAGTAACCTGACTGGAGAGAAGCTGAGTGTCCTGCCCATGGAAGCTGCAGCTGAGCAGGATGGACACGTGTCAGGTCACTAATTCACGTGCCAGACATGGGCTGAGGTGCCCCCGGTGTTCTGGCCAATGTCAAACCAGCTGGCCACAGCACTGGGGTTGTACAGAGCAGGGTCTGGCTTTTGCAGGCAGCAGGGGAGCGATTTCAGGGTGCACCTTCCGTGTGGGGAATGCCCAGTGCACACAATGAGATGAGGACCGGCGCTACAGTCAAACAGCACACGGTGCAAAAACCCCAGGGGAGAGGCAAGCAGAAGAGCATGCTGTCCTTGCAGGGTCCTGTCCTGGGAACTGTATTCCCCTGCTATCATGCTCAAGCATCAGATTTGTCCTGAAGATTTTGGCTGGGAAAATAAATAGTCAGAATAAGATCTCCTGGAGGATTTTGAGGTTTCTGTTTGAGGGAAAGAGCAAGAAACACGCTCTGGAGGTCATGACTGGAATAACCCCTTTCCCAGGCCACCTTGAGAGAGGGCAGGTTTCACAGACTGCAGAGTGAGGGTATCATTCCAACTGATTTGTCTCGCAGTTTTGCAATCTCTCGTTTTTGCCAGTGTCAGTCCTGGTGCAGGATGACAGGGCTGAGGACAGTTTGCCAGTACTCTGCTCAGCACGTACAACAACAGTTGGGGTGTGTTGTTTCTTCCTAGAGGACGTAGAAAATCTGGATTTCCCCACAGTGCCCTGAACTCCTTTTTCCTGAGCCAAAGAGCAGCTTTGGACTCCATCTCAGACATCAGAGACTCTAATGGCACCAGAAACTTCCAGTAGCTTAGGAACTGAAACAAAGCTTAAGCAGGGATTTACTCTCTTTCACCCTTGGACTAAAGATCATAAATGAGTTTTTCATGCATTAGAATACTCATTAGTCCACCCCAGGCTGAGGCCAAGATATGCTGTTTTGAAATCATGATGTAATAAAAGTTAATGAGGTCTGCATAGAGTTTAACCCAATTTACAATCAGCTAAGACTAAAAAAGGCTGTATTTCTTAAGTAATTTCAGTTCAGTGACCTCCCAAAGAACTTGTCTGGGGCTTGACCTCACGTCTCATTCCTCAAACTGAATCTTCATCCAAACACTGTTCTTTAGGGAGACGTGGTGCAGCTCGTGGCAGCTCCCACATTACAGCCATGCTCCTGCTGGTGGGAGTTCTGCCACTAGCTCTGGTGAGCTCAGGTTTGAGTCTCCTCTGGATTATTCTACTGTTAAAAGAATCTTTTCTTACAAACCTGACTGTGGGGATGGATTTTAAATTGAGGTTACATAAAACAAATTTAATACTGAAGCAAAGATTAGCCAAGTTTCATTCCTCTTTTATGTTGTGGTTCATGGTCTGTATTAGAAAAGCAAACACATTATGCTCGTGATTTTGCTATCACAAAGGACCAGTCAAAACTCTGAATTAGAGTAAATTTGGAGCTAGCTCTGAACTCTGTGGCTTGAGCTGACCTCCAGAGTAAATTGCAAAACTCTCTACCTCCAAACAGATGCATCAAGGTGGTCTGGAGATCTGCCTGGGGTCTCTTCCCTGCAGCATTGCTTCCCAAGCCACGCAAGAGTCAGCAGCAGACAGAGGGGAATACAAGCCCAGGACATCTGGTAGGCACCTCTTTCATTACCAACTCGTGCAACTCTTCCCCCAACAAAAATGCAGGTCAAGCCCTCCTCACCCTCCAACCGAGATTCTCACCATATGATAAGCTAGTGAGAGCTGAGAATCCACCTTGATTTGCATGGGATTGGTAAATCCACGGGGGCTCTCGGGTCTCTCTCCACCAGTGGTGCCTCTCCACGCAAAGATGTCCGAGGGGCTGTGCTGGCCGGGGCTGATGGTCTTCATCTCCATCTCCAGTTCTGCTTCCAGCTCTGCCTCCTCCTTTGCCTCCTTGTTGCTCTCCTCCAAGTGCTTCATGAGCACCGCGATCACCACGTTGACGAGGACAAACTGGGCTGTCAGCACAAAGGAGACGAAGTAGATGGGGGAAATGACGGTGTTGTAACAGGTGGACTCCTGGTCACAGTCACGCAGCGTGTCCTGGAAACAGGTGCAGAATGACCACAGAATCAACTGGGTTGGAAAAGACCTTGGAGATCATCAAGTCCAACCTATGACCTAACACCAACTTATCAACTAAACCATGGCACTGAGAGATGGAGGGATGTGGAGAGATTCCAGCATGAACTTCAGTCACAATGGATTCTCCTTCCATGAAGAAAACGGAGAAGATTTGGCAAATTTCACATCTAGAACAGCAACACACTTGCCGACAAAACCTTAACATTTACCTTCATTATCCCATTCCAGTTGTCTCCTGTCGATACTCGGAAGAGAGTCAGGAAGGCCATACCAAAGTTCCTGAACGTGGCATGCCGTCCCAGCCCCTCGCAGGGGTGTGTGTCATCACACTCTGTGGGACCAAGCACAGCCGTGAGACCCCCGCTCCCACACCATTCCCACCCCTCCCACCGGCACCAGAAGACTCACCGAGGTCTCCAAACAGCTCCACTCCAAGAGCTGCAAATATGAAAAACAACAACATGAAGAGAAGACCCAGATTCCCCACCTGAAAAGAGAAAAAGAAATGGGGGGAAAAAACACAAAAAAAGAACATTCATTGATTTTTTTGTTCCAGACCTGTTTCTTGCTGTATTCTTTAATCCAAAACTTAAATTGCTTCGGGGCAAAAATGACCTCAATGTGAGGACTGTATCTCAGTGCTTCAGGAGGGAAATGTGATTCTCTAATGACAGCAAAGATAAAATGATTAGCATTCCTCTGCAATAGGAAATGAAGTGCGGGCCAGAGGAGCTCTGGTTTGATATGGCAGTGGGTTACCTGCGGCAGCGCTTGCATCACGGTGTCCAGGAGGGCCCTCATCCCCACAGCCATCTTCAGCAACTTCAGCACTGTGGAAAACATGTTTGCAGTATGGTAATGGCAGCGTTAGCACAGAGGCACAAACTCAGTCCCTCTCCCAGGAGCACAGATTATAGGAAGAGAAATGTGAAATCATGTCAAGTGTTCTCCATTAGCTGCTACAGTCCCTGGCCTTTTTACATCGCTCCTCGTTGCCTGGATACTATCAAAATCCTGTGAATAGCAGCATCACCTACCCTGAGACTTGGAGAAAGCGTTATCACTCTGCCTGGCTCTTCCTTCCCCACTTTATCTGTGTTGGACTCATCTCCTTCCTCTGGTTATCATGAGCAGTTCCTTTCCCAGCCCTGGGGCTACTTTCCCACTTCCATAGGCTACCCACTTTCATACATGATTCACTGAGGAATGATTTACACATCTCTTACAGAAGGTTGCATTTCCAATTGGAAGCTGCATGTATTTTTAATTCTGAAAGGGATCCAATGCACAGAAAACCCACTTTTTCCCCCTCTTGAGACACAGCAGCATTTAATTTCTCCTCCAGCTCCTTCTCTGCTTAGATGAGGGCTGTAATCAAAACAATTATTCCTCGGAGCACAATACCCTTCAGGAGGGCCTGGCAGTACTTCATTAAGGGCCTGAGCACTCACATTTTACGTCTTCATCATTTGGCCCTGACACCTCCCTGTTCTGAAAAATCAGGCCCTGAAGAAGCTGGCTCCCTGACTTGGGAACATGTCTGAGGGGACAGATGGGTACAGAGTGACGAGGCATGCTTTGTCACCAAGTGGTGTGATGTAAAGACTCATGGGAATTTAAATTTATTAGATGCTCGTCTTTTAAAGCCAACACACTCGAGCTTGTGTTCTCTAATCCCTGTTAGAGATGACTTTGATTTGACTGGAGCAATTTTCCCAGGTACATCTCTGGGAGTTACTGCCATCTCTGGGAGTTACTTCTCCTTGATTTCTAAGCTCTCAGCCTTCAAGTCCTCTTAAGGCAGAAACACATGGTCAGTTGGCTCAGCTTTTTGGCTCCTTGCAAGTATTTTTCCCATTGTTCTTTTATTTGTTTACAGCCTGTTGATGCCAGAACTATGCACATCATGATGGGGATGTGCCCCAGGACTGTTTCCCAATGCTTAACCCTCCTGGTGCTGACCGTGTACCTCAAACATGAGTCAGTTCTGCTTTATCCCTCTCACCTCGAGCGATTCTGAGAACCCTCATGATCCGGATAATCGTGGGGTTAATTGGTAGCGAAGCGTTCACCTCGATCTCTTCCAAAGTGATGCCCATGATAGACAGCAGCACGATTGCCAGATCTAATTGGTTCCATCTGGAGACAACACAAAGTGAAGTTTAGAATCTACTAAGAAGCTGGCAAGGGGAGGCAGCTTGTTTCACACAAATTCCAGTCATTTCAATGGTTTGAGCACTCAAATGAATCTGCAGTATTTTTCTGAGGGTATTATACAAAAGCAGTGATGTTATGAAATCATTATAACTAATGCATCTCATTAGAAATCCAGCCAATTCCAAATATATCCTTGACTGAGGGGAAAGAGAAACAAAAGCTGGGCAGTTTTCTACCCAAAGGCTGCAAACCTCAAGAGACACACTGTGGTGTCTGTCCAGCCACTTCTAGACATGACACTCGTGGACCTCAATATGAGATCTGCCCCGGAGAGAATAGGACCCCATGTTGAGTCCTTGCAAAAAAATTGTGTTGGGTGAAGGAAAGACCCCAAGGATTTGTGCCAGGCTGGAGAGAGTGGTAATTCCAGCACGGACACACAAAATATGGAGACAGGGATGGAACCAACCACTGGATGCAGAAGGGCTCATGTGAAGGCCTGCTTAGTGCCCTGTTCTTGGTATTAACGTTGAAGAAGGCAAAAATGGGAGAAAGATCCACCAAGGACATGAACTTTGTGTTTGTGAGGTAAGAGAGTGAAAATCTAGATAAAGACACAATGTCATCCACTGCTCCTCATCTGTATAAAAGATTCACGTTTACTCAGGGCTAGATTCTTTCTCTTGACAAATTTTGTCACTTCAGCAGGTTCTCTTGATTAAATGGACATGCAACTGGTGTGAGAAGAGAACTGGCTGCTCGGTGTGAGATCTGTCCCTGTTTCATCTGCTCCCAAGGGCCAAAATGGTGCAATCCCACTCCTTGGCACACACAATCCATTCTCCAGCTCACATCCCAAGCCTCCACCTACCCAGTCTTCAACCAGTCACACCAAAAAGCCTTCATACATATCAGACTCACAGCATGGGGCAGAGCATGGGCATTCAGGACATGGGATGTGGGCAGCTCTCTGCAGAGCCTGATGCTGGCCCCGTGGTCACAACGGAGCTTTTGTTACCTGTCTTGGAAGAAGCGGCGAAAGCCGAAGGCAATAAGCTTGAAAACAGATTCCAGGACAAAGATAACGGTGAAGATGTAATTGCAAATCTTCAGGGCTTCGTCAAGAACCTGGGATGTGGACACAGGACTGGGGTTAGATGTTAGCTCTGCAGAGGGGCTTTGCTGCCTCCAAACCTGACTCTTGTGTCATCACTTACCCATTACAGTTAAAAGTCTTAAAACATGGGCTCTCTCCGATGAAAAATGTTACAGGGATTCAGGGAGTATGCTTGCTGCCTGGTAATAAAATCCCAGGAGGGGCTGACACAGGCCCAAGGGACAATTCACCCCCCCAGCAGCAGCACAGCCCCAGCTGGGATCGCTGGGGTGAGCAGAAAGAGCTGCTGCATTTGCTGGTCTCAGCAGCACAAGACCCCTTGTGCTTTCATCAGAGAGCTGAATTTCATCCCACTTGTTCGTTTGTGCAAGTGCTGGCCAAACAGCTCCTTGGTGACAGCCTCCCATTACTCCTCACCTTGAGCTTTTGGCAAGGAGCAGGACAGAGGGATGGCATGCCAGGAAAAGCAAGTGCCTTGCATTTTCCTCTGCCCCCCTTCCCTCTGCAGAAGTCAGTCTGGTCTTTAATCCAAATGCATCCTGGCTGGGACAACTCTTGCACAGTCAGGCACTAAGCTACATCAGAGGTGATTTCATCCCCAAAAGCCTCGCTCGTGAAGGAACACTGTGGTAACAGCATCCTTCACGGCCTCTTAAGTAATGTGCATTGAATTCCTCCCTGCTGGCATATAGGATGGTAATAACAATGTCCAGGGCACTGTTAGGGAACAGGGGAGATGTGCCCACAGACCAAACCCATCATTTACTGATCCCTGAGTGGGAGAAATCGTAGCAGAAGGAGTTTAACTCATGCACTCTGCCTTTGTGCTACAGTTCAAGCATCCATGTGCAAAAATCACCTCATCTGACCGAGGAGCACAAAGGAAGCCAAGGCTCTGAGCAAGCCTCCCTGCCATGCTGCAGGGCACTTGGGCTCTGCAGCAAATGAGCACATTTAGCTGGCTGAAGCAGATTTTGCCCAGCAGCTCTTTACTCAAACCACCTCTCTGCACACTGCAGCATTCCCCCCTCTCCAGGAGCTGCAGCATCTCCATCTGGGGTCTCATCCCCAGGGCATCCTGGTATATCCCACAACCAACCCCTTTCAGCGCCAAGAAATCACTAGTTTGGATATAAATCCCTTTGGTACATTTAATCTTCAAGTATCTTCAGGATCCCAGCCATCCATCACCCAGAGCAGAGGGATTTCCAGGCCCTGATTGAGCAGGACTCAAGCATGTGTATGGCTCTGACTGTGCTGTCATCCCAGCACAGCCCAAACCTGGACTTACTACACAGATGCTGCATACCAGAGGCTTAGAGACAAAATGTTATTTTCCTGAAGAAAATTAAAAACAAAAGCCTGCCCAACACTTTTATAATACAAGAGACAATGTAGCTGCAAAGCGACTGCGGTAAGATGCACACTCTAGAGCGACTCCAGCCCAGGCTCCCTGGCCAACAGCCTTTTTCATCACCAAGTGACTGAATCATGCAAGGAGCCTTCCAGGGTATTTAAAGGTGACCTGGACAGAAAAAATAAATTGGGCTTGTTGCCTTTCACTTTTGGCTTATGATAGACTGGAGAATATCCCCCCCCTCCACTCTCCGTTGTTTGCATGTTTTAGTTGTTTGGGGGGTTTTTTTATATTAAGTATTCAAGTCCTGTCTAATTTTAAAGAATATTTCCTCCTATTGTGTGTTATATTTATTCATTCTGGAAGTGGCTAATAAAAATAAGTACAAGTTATATGGCAAAGGCAGCTATTTCCATTCCATTCTTATGCACAAAAGACTTGACATCCCAGGACAGGCTGTTTTTATTTTCGTAGTATGACAAAGACCCAGGAAGTTAAGCACAGCATATTAAAATGCATTTTAAAGACGAGCATGGAATCCAATTCCTGTGAAAACTGGGTCCTATGGGACACTGGGGATTTAGAAGAAACTTTGCAAAAAAAACCCCATTTCACAAATTCCTCTATTCTGTTTCCTTTTTCTCTCCTTTTTTTTTTTTTTTTTTGGGGGGGGGGGGGGGGGATGTGAGACCTAAGCAAAATGGAAGATATCAACGACGATCTAATCAAGCAAAGCAAGCAAACCTGCTCCCAGTCTCATTTTCAAAGCAGTCAGTTTGCACTTAGCTAGAAGGGAGAGGTGCAATGGGATCCATGTACCAAAATGTACCTGGATTGAGCTGGGAGCCAGCTGTAGGATGGCTACACCCCGCTGGCAAAGGTGGAGGTTACGGATGCTAAAAAACTTCAGCAGAGAAGTTTTCAGCTCTCTGCTGCATTTTGTGAGAGCTCTGTCTTTCCCATGCAAACTATTAAAAACAATGCTATGGGTTTTGTAAACCAACTTTACTATCTTGCACCTGCAAACTATTTTTAGGATTGTTCTGATACGGACTAGGGAAATATTTTGAAATCGGTGTTGTGAGAATTGACCAATTGCTCTGGTAGGTAGCTATGGATGCTAAAAAGCTTTAGCAGAGAAGATTTCAGCTCTCAGCAGCAGTTTGTCAGAGCTTTGTTCTTTTTCATGCGAAACTATGCAAAACATGGTAAAGTTTTCTGTAAACAGACTTTGCTAATCTTGCACCTGCGAATATAATTAGAATTGTTGTGATACCGACTAGAGAAATGAATGATGTGTGAATTGACCAATCACCCTGGTAGGTAGTTAGTTAGAGGTCCAATACCTCTTGCCTTTTAGGAAAACACTAAAAGAACTAAACACATAAAAACCCGTCCGTTATTAATTAAATAATTCATTCCTATCTGCTGACCACACTCGTGTCTCTGAGTCCTTCATTGCCTTTGGCACCGCCGACAGCGACAGGTAGCTAGCTAGAGGTGCAATAGCCTCTTGCCACTCAAGCAAACTCTAAGGAAACTAACACATATAAACCCATCTATTATTAATAAATAATTCCATTGTCTGCATTCCTTGCTCTGTGTCGTTATTTCTCTCCATCCCCGCTACAACAGCAACAGGGGCTCTGACAGCAGCCCTGGCCTTAACCCTGCCCAGCACAGCTCTGCGTGTCCCTCTGCGTGTCCCCCAGCTGTCCCGGTACCTTTGGCTGCTGGTAGTGCTCCATGGCCATGGTGATGACGTTGAGGCCGATGACGCCGGTGATGAAGAGATCCAGGTAGTGGCTGGTGCACATCTGGTGGATCAGGAGGCGGAATCGGGAGTAATCCGAGTAGTAGGGCTTGCACTGAGCTTCTGCAGCGGGGAGGAGGAGAGCGAGAGGCAAATCAAGGGATTTCTCTGGGTCTTTCTCAAGCCAACGCGCCCTCACTCTCCAACTGCAGGGATGATAAATTCTAGACCAATCACAGCAACATGCTGTCTTTTTTATTTCCTTTTTTCCTTGCTGGCATGTTACCATTTTTAATACACAGCAGGGCTCCCGTCATCTTACATCCATTAAGTATCTTCAGTGGGACATGCTCTATACTCAGCCTTGTGGCATCAGGGATGAGGTGAGCTGGGACGAGTGTGCTGCTAGAGATAATTTTTCTCTGTAGGGAAATTTAAGTTAAATTTAAATTAAAACAACAATTTTTGTTTCTGCTGATCTTAAAAGTCCCCAAAGCATCTGAAAACCCAATTAATGGTCAGATGCTGGGGACAGATTTTACTGACAATTGCCTAAAAACACAGGCCATTGAGTTTGTGGTAGTCTTTGAAAGACAAAGAGTTCAGACATATTATGTTCTTTGCAATAAACCGGAGAGAGAACAGAATTCAACACTTTGGCTGTCAGAAAAATGGTCCATAAAAATACCAAGGAAAACTGATCAATGAGCCTTAGTGATCAGAAAATAACGATCCTCCACTTAGGCAAGATTGTCAAAGTGTAGATGTCACTGTCCAACTCAGTCCCGTGTTCGGCTGCCTTGGGGATGACACAAGGTCTTTAGACCCCGAATGTTCCTAGAGATAAACTCATTTACTCACCTAATCTCTAATGAGGAAATGCCAAGGCTGAGTATATAATTCAGTACAATTTTCCAGGAGGCATTATAATGCAGATTGAAGTGGAAAGGGCTGTCTTGAAGATGTCAGAGTATAATATTAGCCTCATAATTAGATGATCAACTGGTTATGAAAATTACTGAGCTGTAAGAATTGCATGGTTGATATTTAGTGCTTCAGAGCAAATGTACAGTTTGACACATTAGTCCAAGAAAAAAAGTTGGGCAAGAATGATGCCAGGAAGCACAGGTTTGGGTTGCTCTAGGGGAAAACTAATTTTAGAAGATTATATTTTACCTGGAAATAGAGTTCACTTCGTCAATAGCCAATGACATTGCAATCAAATCCATAGATTTGATTGTTTCATGTGCTCCCTGCTCCATAACAGGATCCTGAAAAATCAGTTTTGTTTTTTTCCATAGAGACAGACCCTTCCCTTCCAGTTCAGGGACCAAAGGGAAAAAACACTCAGCAGTTTTATTCTGTAGGGTTTTGGAAGGCCCAAAATTCTATTTCAGTGTCATCAAATGAAAGGCAGTATTAATATTCACTTTCTGATCTGCAGTGGGCTTTAGGTGATCTGCACCTGAGTGCTAAAGCACAGTATTGATGAAAAGGTCTATAAAATTAATTTTCATGCTGAATCTATTGAGTGCTTATGAAAAAAAGCAGACTAGTAGTTGCTGACTCACTCATAAGACTTTGTCAGATATCTCAGAATCTGCATAAATCTCCATAAAGTCAAGATATCTCGATCACATTATGCTAAATTATGAGTAGCAAATTAACTAAAATGTTTGAATACAATTAGGTTAGGAATAGGACCTATTTTTATGAACCAACTTATCATCTCGGAAAGAAACACCATCGTAATTGGATCACTTACTTCTTCTACATTTATGTATAATTCACATTCAAAAAGAAAAATGTCAATGTTTCTACCTTTTCCTGCAATGGATTTACTTATGAATAATTACACTGGAATTCAAATTTTTTTTCTCAGCTTTGACTGACAGGTAATTCCAAATCCTACAGAATAACACCGATGCTGTTAGAACAGAGAGAGGATTTAGAGAGAGGTTGTAAATGTTCCCTGTGCAGGGCTCCTGCACCTGGATTAGCCAGTGCATGACCTTATAAGCAGGGTTGCTAATTGTTCAGATATCTGCAAAGGCTTTTCCCCTCTGCACCCCCCTCTCCCAAACCTCCTGTTCACCTTTCCCAGCACCCAGGTTTCCACAGCCAAACCTCCCTGGATGCTGCTCTCACAGATGCCCTTGCAGCCTTTGAAAATTCCCAGCGATAAATGTTCCATCCAACTTTTTTCAGAGGGGATTTGGCAACCCGTGCTTACAAATCATGCCAGCACTCGCTTCCCCCGTGTCCCCATGCCGGCCATGCATCTCGGTGCATAGGGATGCTCCCGTGGGATGAGCCCACCCAGGCTAACGTGCTGCCTGAGGGCTTGGGATAAATCCCCACTGTGTCTAGGTGGGCAGGGAACTTTCTGAACAGATAAACCGTGTTTTTACCGTCGTGACAACACCATTTCTTTAACTCGACCATGCAGAGGTCTGCAGAGAATTTGGGGATAGCTCCGGTATAATTCCCCCTGTGCCAAGCCCGTGCCCCCTACGACACAGTGCCATTTGTAATTATTGCAATAAAGAGCTTAACAATACCAACATCTTGGGAAATACAGACATCTGTTAAACTCCGGGTGGTGAACTTCACAACTAACACAACACCACATTACTGTACTGTTACAATACACTGTGTCAAGAACAACAAGAGCTCTGGGTTAGTCTTGGTTATTACTGGAAAGGTTAATGTGGCTTCCAGGCACACATGGTATTAAAGAAAGGAGGAGGAGAGCAAACCAACAAAGAAGAATTGGCAGAATGAGAAAAGATGAGGAAATACAGCAAAAGCCCACTACGAGACACCAGGCTGGTAAACAGGGTGTAAATCAAGCTGCTTCACCGGGGCTGGAGGCCAAGACGGAGGGAGAAGTGGGTCAAATCTGGAGATCATTACACAGGATAAACTTGGCTCAGGCAGTGGATCCTGAGAAATCTCCTCCTAACCCAGGTAGGAACGGGATGTTGCAGCCAGCTGGGAGGGGGTCTGAGCAAGTCCCACCTGCCCCTTCATCCTGGGTGGTGGTGGTCCAAGGGGACCGACTGTGCTGGCAAGGGGAGCAGTGCCTGAACGGGGTGCACTTGGCTTTAGCTCGTCATTTCTATGGGCTCTCAACTCAGGTTGACTACTCAACCCTTGGCACTAAGCTGCAGGATTATAATTGATCCCCTCGACAAGGGCTGGGAACTCACCACTGTTCTCTCCTGTTTGATTGGAAAGGAAATGACCATTGCTGTTGCAGGATAAACATTTCCCATTCCTAATCCCGGTCGAACTTTTCCCAGGCCAGATGCCCTTGGGATTCAGTGATCCCAGACTGGGTTTGGGGCACTAAACTGTGTACTGCATTTGTCTGATGGCTGTGGGACGTCACCTGTGACACAACACCAATGCCCAGCAGAGCAGCACTGAGGCACCCCTGTTTTTGCTGGGCAGTGCCACTCCCAGCTCCCAGAGTCTCCCAGGGCTCGGCCAGTCTCTGCCAGCACAGCAGGGAGTGGGACCGGGGCCGCTTTCTTCCCATTAACTGCATTTTTTGGGGGGGCATCAGGCTGGGCATGCAGCTCCAAAATATCTCTGAGGAGCATCTGCCTCTGAATATAGCCCTGTCAAGAGAGAAATTGCCACTTTCCCCGAGGTGACTTCGAGCTGGAGGTGCGTGGGCACGGGAAATTGGAATTCACAAGAGTGGGACAATTCCATTACTGTCTCCTTCAGCTTCTTCCTTCTCCTATAATAAGGGAATTAACTCCTTTGCAGGTTTGAGTATATCTGGAGGACAGCAGCAAACCAGTGAGCAATGAGCCCGTGACGCAGCTGGATTTACAAACTGTATCAAGAATATTATTAGGTTAAAAAGTAGTTTGCACTGAAGGAACTTGTTTTATTTAAACACAGAGTTTTACTTGGCTTTTATTGTACTGAATGGATTTATTTGAAAAAAAAAGAAAAGTGAAATGGAAAATGATAAATTATTTCCACTGGGAAGATTCCAGTTGTGATAGAATGTAGACTTGGAGAAGAAAAAAAAAGGAAAAAATCAAATTATAAGGTATCTCACTAAGCACCAGGCACCAGCACACACACACACACACACACACACACACACACACACACACACGAAATTCCATCTTGTCTTCACAGAAAGAGAAAAGAAGCCCTCTGAAAGTGCAGGGATGTGGGCGAGCTTTGGGTCACAGCTCCAGATTCCTCACTGAACCACAGAAGGTTCATCTCCAGCACCCGGGACTGATTCCCTAAATTCCCAACAGTCAGGTTCAGAAATAAAACCTTTCTATTCCCTCATGTTGGTGCCTGAAGAGCAGCATGGCACACTCACTGCCACTGGATCCAAAGAAAAGACAACAAAAGGGAACACAAAGCACAGACCTGCAATTGTACACGTTTTAAGGGCAAACGCTAAGAGACTTTCTGAGCCTGCACGGGATAACAGAGGGGTTTGGAATGTGTTCAGTGCCTTAAAAATAACATAAAATAAAGACAGCCTTGATGCAACTCTGTAGGACAAGGAGAGGAGTCAAAATCAAGCAAAAAGAAGAAAAAATAACCAGATCACCAAACCCAATGAGAGCCCCTCCCTCGCGCTGCCCCCGTTTCACAGGAGAGGCCAGGAGGCCCAGCAAGAGCAGCAAGAAAGACAGCAAAGAAATATAAATATCAGGAATGGCAATGGGAAGGAGATTCAGGATTTATTAAAGCATGTTGTGATAACTTCCAACAAGGCCTTAGAAATATAAGGTAGAACCTCTGTCTCCTTGAGTTATCTCTGCAGTGAAAGCCAATTTTTATTTAATCAAAACTCCCTGCAATCTAAGAGAGATGGATGGAGCCCTGCTCCCACTCAAGCAGTGGGAGCCTGTGCACAGGTGAGAGTTTTAATGGCACAATTTTCTCAGTGTATTATTTTTGTCCAAAATTACAGCTATATTTGTTTCTATGTTGGTGCCTCTTTAATTATTCAGGCTAATATTCTTAAGTTATGAATTAAACAAAATGCTTGCCAGATCAAAGCTTCTCCTAAAAATAAAAAGAGCAAGGGACAGATTTGCAGCCCTGAGCATAATCCTGAGAAAGTGGGCTCGGAAAAGGAGGTGTGAGCAAGCTGTGGGTTGAAACGGACAGCTCAGACCCCATTAGTGTTGAGTCCAGCTGGTCCATCCCCACCAGGAAAGGCTTTGAGGTGGTATCTTTATTTCTTTTAATTTACAAAACGCTTCATGGATTGAGCAACTCTTAATCAACAGACAGAATTTACACGCTGGGCAGCACAATGACCAAACCCCATGTCCACAGTGGGGGTTGGTGTGGGGTTGAGCTCCCTGTTGAAGCACTGAGGCTCTGCCCTATACTGAATTTTACCCTGCTGAAAAAACTACTCCCTGGAGCACAGTGTTTGTGGAGCCATAATGAAGGGCTGAGGAAATAATGAAATATCCTCCCTAAGCCTTCCAAAGACACACCTGCAAATTATCCAGACTCCTAAGCTGGTGGTTGGAAAGCTAAAGTCAACAGTAGAGGACCCATTTCACAGTCCAGTCATTATTCTCTTGAGAAAAAAAAACTAAAACAACCAAAAAAAAAAAAAAAAGAGAGAGAGAAAAAAAAGCCATGAAAAGTCTGACAGCGTCTCAATGAAAATCAGAGGGGAAAAAAAAAAATACTGAATAACATAAGATGATCGAGGAGTAAATTAAGGGTTTGCAAGTGTCAGTGCTGAGGCAGGTCTGCAGACCTGGAGCTCAGGATGAGATGCGTGTGCCATGAAGGAAGCAAAACGAGCTTTGCACCACACACACGGTTTAGTGGGATGCCTCAGGCGCGGTGGCCAGCCGTTAGTGACACAGCACTGCCATTCAGGGGACGAGACGTGCCGGCTTCCCAGTACCTTGCACCGCACCGGCTGAGCTCTCCATTAATACATCATCCAGCATTAGATCTAAAAGAACGAAACGGCATTAATCACCCGGCAGGACACGCGGCAACACTCCCCAGCCCCTTCGGAGGTCCCTGCAGCTCTCCGTGGCCTCCATCAGGAGTGTTTCCTTGTGGCATCCTTGTGCCTCGTGGAGGACGGGCTCAGGCACATGTGAAAAAGGAAGGTGGAAGGCCAAGAGATCCCCAAGAACCCCCTCAGCTGATGATGAAGAAGACGACACTGCTGAAGGACAATCTGGGACAACAACACCTCACAATGATCACTCCTGCACCTGCCCACATCTGGGATCTCACACGCTTCCCTGGTTTTCAGATACCTGACTGGATAAATGCATTGGAAGAGTCTACAACCAAAAACGACCGTGCCACCAGTCAGATTTCCATGTCTGTCTGTATCTGACATCCCTAAGTGGGTTTGGGCATCTGGGGTCACTCAGGAAGCCCAGCAGAAAGGAACCCCCATGCGGTTGCTGGCACAATCCCAGCCCTAGTCTTGGTTTCATCTGCAAGTTCCCACTGTGCAGAACAAAGTTAAGCAATGACATCTGTTGCCTGCGAGGGCAAAGCTGGACACGGTCAATTAAAACCAATGTTTCACTGAGCGTGGATTGGGAAAACTGTTCTGAAGCGATTTGGAGGACTTCATACTTTGCTCTTGAAAGGTTTTTATGGCGATTGAATACTCAGCAATATTTGATCCTCAGTAAAATAGCTGTTTATTGCCTCTTTAATTAGGCATTTCATAGCACTGAATGAATAACTGTATCTCCGAGGATGGTTTGTGATTCCTTCCCGCTGGGAAATTGCCCAGACTTACATCTTTTCTTCATCTAGTTCCTCTAGCATTATAAATAAGGTAATTAATAATAACTAAACATCTATTTTTCTTCTACAGAAATGTCTGCATTCCAAAACTGCAACTTTAAATAGCCATCTTTCTATCCAGCCTTTAAAATCCTTTCCTAACTCGTCAGCCTGAAACTGTGCTTGGGAACTTGGACTAAGCAAAAGAGCTTTCTAGGCATTTTCTTGAGGGGGGAAAAAACCCAAAAAAACCCAACAACAAAAAAAGACTCTTTCCATCTGTATCCCACTTAACTGAGAACAGTCTAATGTGTCCTCCAGCGCTCTTGAGGGAAGCCTCCATCTTTCCACTGGCCAGTGAGGGAGCCAGGCTCTCGGCATAAACCCAAGTTTGATGTCCAGAGGCTGGTGTGACACATCCTAGTGGTTACAAAACCTGTGAAGCTCGTGGGACTGAAAGATGTGACCAAAGGAAATGGTTGGGTAAGTGCTGAACTGAGAGAGGCCGAGGCAGCGCTGTGGTAACGTGGTTCCGTGATTAAGACTGTCACAGCTATTAAACACCTCTTAGGCTATTAAAAAATAAAACAGACTTAATATCACCAGCTTTGGGAACAAGCATCTGATCAGACAGCCTCTTAAACAGTCCTGAAGCCTGTCAAAGAGAAGTGAAAGGGGACAGGGAGAGAGCAGCAGGCGGACTGACCAGGGAGGGAAAGTGCGAGGCCACGGACAGGAAGGGCAATGGAGAAAGGTCAGTCAGAAGAGAGAGCATGCAAGAAGAAGAGCACCTCTGACCTGGGGCCTCTGGCTAACTTATTTCTGGCTTATTCAACTACATTAAAACGAAAAAAGACTGAGACAAACGTCAGGTTGGAGACTTTTGGCAGAGTGGGGTCTTTCCTCGTTTCATTTGTAGAGTCTCCACTAGGCAGGGCTGCACACTTGGACATCCATTTGGGAGTTGGGTTCAATTTACACCAGCACTATTTTGTCTAGTTAGTTACTCTCCTTGTCTGATTTTTTTTCCTTCTAATCTGTATTTCTCAAGCAAATGCATTGATATGTTTCTCTAAGGAGTTTTAAAGCGTTACTAGAATGAGATGGCTCCATTATTTTATTACATTCTTGAATAGCAGCAGTGCTACTGTGCCAATAAATAAACCTGCTTGATAAATGGGACAGGTAACATCACTGTGGCATTACAAGACTGTAATAAACCAAATAGTGAATCCAGTTATCAGCAGCAGTGCTCATGACTCAGATTTATGATGCCATCCAGCACTGCTGATCTTTGCAATTGTCACTATTTGTGTAACATTGAGCTCTGCTATCCAAGAAGCTCCAGGTCTGATTATTATTATTTTTTAATTTAAATAACCTCCAATGGAAAGGTCATTGCAAATCATGCAGCCATTAAAAAGGCTTCCTTGGCTCCTTGCTCAGCCTAAAATGACACTATTTCCTTCATGCAAATTTTATAGCTGGACATGCTTTTGGGAGAAGAATTATCACCAGACACGAGGCAGGGAGGGGAGGGAGGAGGGGGTTGTGTGGAAGGTCAAGCAGGACTCAGAAAGATGTGGAAAGACTACCGACCAGCCATCTGTTTCTCCTTACTCCTTCTCTTTTTCTCCAGCCGGCGGAGCCTCTTCTCCTCCCGCCTCTTGGCTTCTTCCTCCTCCTGGTGCTGCCGACACTTGTGGAAATTCTCCACCACCACCCCCACAAACATGTTGAGGACGAAGAAGGCCACGATCAGCAAGAAGGAAATGAAGTAGAGGAGCATCCATGGGTTGTAGTTCATGACTGGCTGCAAAGTGGAGGAAACCAAATTTCAACTGAATCTCAAAAAAAAGAATGGGAGCAAATTGATACAGCTGTGCCATTCACAGAACTCATGGCCCTTTGAGGGAGCTCAGGCTGCCCTGCTCTTCCTGAAAATTAGAGCTTTCTGAGACGTTTTAACCAAATGCTCCTAAAATGAGTGTTGAGGACAGAAGCACCACCTCTTTTGTGCCAAAAGGACAGCAGCATCCTTTGCAGCCACTGTAAGTCCCTCACTGGAAACCTCTACCTACACAAAGCACTTCTTTTCTCCTGAAGTGACCAAACCGCTTAAAAAGTCAAACCATCCTTTGATAGGTGCACTTCTCCTAACGCAAGTTACACCAGTCATGTTGCAAAATCTGCAGGGAAAATTTTGAGTACAAATCCAGACTTTTTACTGAACTCCTCATCACATCCCACGACTTGGATTAAACACCACCCTGGATCCTAACCCCGTAACACCGTTTGACTGTGGAAGCCCACAGTACTTTGTGAAACAAGAGCTCAAACGTGTGACCTTTGACAAGCCATTTGTTACAGCTCTGCTGCAGCTCGTACCTGCTGGTCGACTCCCACAGCGTCCAAGCCATCGTACATGATATCCACCCACCCGTCCTTGGAGGCCAGGACAAAGAGAGACATCAGGGCCTAGAAACGCATGGAAACAAAGTTAGGCACAGTTGCACTAAAGCTCTTTTCCTTGTAACATCTCGCTGCTCTTTGCCCTTTCCTGCCTGAGGAATGTCATTACCTGTCTGATAATGGGACACTTTGATGACCAAGATTTCTCTTGGCAGCAAAACCTATCAATGCCAATGCCCGGTTCAGCAATGAGCAGTAATTCGGAAACCAGCGTGCTGAAGACAAAAGCAGCTTCATTTCCACCCTCCGGGTCTCTACTGCTCCCAACTAATTAGTTCTTACCACACTGCTAAAATAAGGCTGCGTCGCAGAGATGGCTGAAAATGTCCGGCTCTATTAGACAAGCCCTTCTGCAAGATATATTTGGTTTGTTATGTAGCAGTGAAGCAATTAAGTGCTCCACGAAGCCACATGTGCTTGTTCTGTTCCAAAAAGAAGTGTATGCCTGCTTGGAAACACTGCCTTTGGGATTTACAGAGACAGAATGCTGTGTGTGTGAGCTGAATATTTACTGTGGCTGGCAGTGCCCTGTAAGAAAATCCCATGGGATAATAATGCACAGGTTTTAAGTCAAGGAGGTAAAGGAGCAAAGAAGCAGATTACCGTTCTATTAATACCTGGCCGAGATTATCAAAATTATACTTGTGCCGGACCCATTTGTAGCTTGCTTCTGTACAATCCGATTTATTTGTGATGTTTCTGGTGTCCTCCCCCTGACAGACAAAAAACTTGCCTTTGAAAAGCTGCAAAACACGCAAAGAAGAGAGGAAGTGTCAGGGTTCAGTCCACAGGATTTCCACACAGGTGATGGGCATTTCTCCGGGGTTCTCTGCACAGCCCACACCAACCAGAGCTGTTGAGGGAACTGACCTCATTCATGGAGGTCATTAAGAGTGAGCAGCCTGTATAATACGCACCTAATGAGCAAATGCATGATTCCACATCGTTTAGGAAACCCACCTCATGCATTAAGCTGTCTGGTTCAGTGATCTGAGACTTGCCTAAAGGCCTTTGCACCTGGGCTGTCAGCTCAAGTGTAGCCCCAGCCAATAGCCCAGACCAGCTAATGGCTTCTCACCACACGTGGAACAACTCCGGTGACTCTCAGCCCAGTTAACAACAAATGAAGCGTAACAGGGACCCTCTGTCAGCAGAGAAAACACGGCAGTGAAGAGGCCTGGTGATGGACTAATCTCTGCTCAGAGAGGTCACAAGGGGACACTTCAGAGGGGAGATGAGCCCCTGGGAGGGACGTTCGTGTTGAATCAAGACTGCTGTCAGTCCCGCTTTGCTCTCTGATCCTGGGTGCTGTGCCCCAGCTGTCATAAAGCTCTGCAGTCTGTGCAGGGTCACTGAAAATATTCCCTGTGCACAGCTTAAGGACCCAAGCCCAGCCGGTGCTAGGTACCTGATCCTGAGCTTATTTTCTTTGGTTTAAGCCCGGGGAGATGCAGCTCCTGGAGAGTCAGCTCCTGATTTATACCTGCATGAGGAACAGGAGCCTCCACGTGCTTAATTCTAGACCTGGTGCTTCCCACACATGGAACAGAGAGTGGCAGGGGATGATTACTGCTTCAGACAGGGTGATTGATGCTAGCAGGATGGATGGTATCAAAGCCCAGGAGACAGCCAACAAATCCAGTTTTATTGGCTGACAGAAGCTATTGACATTACTGTTGGTAAGGGGAGGAAATGGCAACCTGCTCTCCAGGCTCCTTAAAACACCACCTGGGTATACAGAGAAGAGACACTGATGGGGTTTGATCTGTTGTTCTAGACAAATATCAGTAGAAATAATAGTGAACAAGATAAACCCACGCATTACTCCATGGGTTTCCTTCAGAAATCAACAGCAGGAAGATGGTCTCTAGGCATGCAAAATTAATCACTGCTCAACGCAATCATAGAGTTTTTGGATGCAAGAAGTATTCCCTGATCTTTCCATGGAGAAACACTATCTGTGGTAAGGCAGACTGGGGAGATATAGTCTTCACAGAGAAAAGTTTTAATTAAGCAGGAAGGTAAGTAACTGGGTTTAGTATATTGTCTGTAAATATAACTTCTCCAGAAGCTGGCCTGTAATGCCACTCACGTGGCAGCAGTAACAGGGCTCCTGACAGGTATTAGAAATACAAAGCCCAATTTGCAAAAACACTGATCCCTGTCAGTGCTTCACAGTTTGGCATTTGTGAAAGGAAAAGACCCAGTGTTTCCTACTGGACTTACTTTATCCACCTCTTTCTTGTATCTGATTAATGACTATTCACACGTGGGCAGCTCTACAACCAAAACAGTTTTGCTAAGAGGACACGCTGTTAGAAACTTCAGTGTCTGGATTTTAATGGCATTAAAAACCTCTAGTTTGATCCCCAGCCTGTATTTAAATGGGAAAACTAACTGTAACTTCGAGAGATCGTCTTTTTATAGAAAATAGCTCCAGCCTCATCTTACACCTAATTAGACATAAATATTAACTGAGAATTTTGCATCCTGAATACAGGATCAGTCTTGCCTGTATCTACCACTGAATCACATCAATAGTCATGACAATTTAACGTAAGGCTGCAAGTCACCAGGGAAAGCATTGCAATTAGCAGGGATGAAATTCAAAGTGCATACTGCAAGTTTTGTTGGCTGGCATAAATTTTCCCATGTCTGAGTGTTAGATTGTTTTACGGGATATGCTTAGTTTTATGAATCCATTTAATATAATGGATGGATGCTGTTATGCTGTAATGCTAAACCAATCTAGCTGCTGAGGTGGTTATGGATGGCATGATTTTCTTCCCTGTTTATTTTCAATGCTGTATTTATTATTTAAGCAGTATGTTAGTGTAAAATATTATAGAAGACACCTTTCCAAAACAAAGCCAAATAGAGTTGCTTTCTAAAAGATGGCTGTGACAGATCAGATAAACTTCAGAAAGAAGTAAGTGTTATGTCAGAATATTTATATGAAGCAATCTCTTCTTCCCAGGTAATGAGAAACCAATTGCATTGGAAACTGCCACTTTTCCCCTGGGTTCCTGCACTCCTGGGACTCAGGATATTGCCAGCAGAGCCAGCAGGAAACAGACTCAGAAATCTTCGTTTCTGCAAGCTTTCCCTTGCACAAACTGTCAGAATCTGAATGAATCTCCAGGTCAAGGTCTCTCTGGAGTTTACAAGCCAATGATTTCAGCTTTGAGCTTCTATTTCCCCATCAGTTTGTAACTAGAAAAAAACGCAGAGGGGAGATCATAGAATCACAGAATAGGCTGGATTGAAAGGGACCTTTACAGGTCACTTAGTCCAACTCCCTGCAGGGAGCAGGGCACCCCATCCATCCTGACATCAGCTCGAGTTCAGAAAGGCTTACACTGTGCCATGCCTACAGATACCCAGAGTGGGGCAGTTTGGGGCTTGTTGTGCTTTCAGGTTAAGTGCTGAGGCTTACAGAGGACTCACCTGAACTCCCAAGATCCCAAAGATTATGAAAAAGGCACAGCAGATGACCACAATGTTCCCAATGGGCTTCAAGGATGACATGAGAGTCTCCACCACCAGCTTCAGTCCTTGGGCTCGACTAATGACTCTGTAGGGGCAAGTAAGCACAAAAGCTATCAGTCCTGTTCCTGCCCAGCTTTGCCTCCTGTTAAGATAGACAACGTGAAGAACATAGCATTAGAAAATTGTTTAGATTGACAAGTAACTCAAAAATCGTGATGGAAAAAGCACTTCTGGAAGACTGACCTGTGAAGTTATGGAGGTCTTGGAGAGAAGGGTCTCTGCCCAATACACACAACTTTGCATAAATAAAGAGGAGGAAGAGAAAACATATGAGGAGCCAGGCCAGAAAATTCAGCTGCTGTGCTTGGGCCATCCACAGACACAGACTTTCATGCCTGTAGCCTGTCCAGGACTGCAAAGAGAGAGCCTCTCATTGTCCCTTCCTGTATAGATTTAGGCCAAACACACGATTTCTCTGTCTCAGTCTGTGAAAGGGAGCCACTCTTACACATCTGCCTGCACATCTGTAGTAATTACAGAATCACAGAATGGTTTGAGTTGGAAGGGACCTTTTAAGGTCATCTAATCCAACCCCCTGCAATGAGCAGGGACACCTCCTACCAGATCAGGTTGCTCAGAGCCCCTGATATTTCCAGGGATGGGGCATCTATCACCTCTCTGGGCAACCTGTGCCAGTGTTTTCACCACTCTCATCTTAAAAAATAATCTGTAGTGTCCTTATAGTGCTGATGTGTACAGAGACCTGAGCTACCCCTCAGACCATCACAATTTCTGCTTTATACCCACTGTACAGCCTCAGTTCTAAAACAGTGCTGTCCTCCAGGTGAAACTTCACTGGCAGGACCAGAAGCATCTAACCTAATTTCTGTAGCTCCTCTCTGTCTGGTATCACACAGAATTTCATAACAGAAGATTAGATCATATCAGAAAGTTGAAGAAGAATAATGTGGACTTCATGACTGAAGAAAAAAATAAGAAAAGAAGTAAAAACTATACTATACTCTCAAGGTTAATGTTGCAAGGAAAGGACAAGTCTTGTGTGATTTAGAGAAGCCATCTCACCATGCTGGGAAAGATGAACGAGGTATTCAGCCTCACAGACCTGAAGGTGGGGGCCAAGAAAGGCATCTGAAGAGGTTACATGCCTCCCTCCTCTTGATGCCAACTGGAATTAAGCATTTCACCAGCACTCTAAATCAGTTTGTACTGATGCCATAGAAACTGCGCTTGCACAAGTCAGAAGCAGTTAAATGCTGTCAAAGTCAGAGGAGGGGAATGCCTGTGTGTTTCTGGGTGCTGCTGGTGACTCCTTTGAGCACTTGGCTCTCGAATGTGCCCCAAACTTCCCCACCTTCCAGTTTCTGCTGGGTCTCCCTTTTGCCATGGCCTCTCTCCCCACCTCTCCCATTCCTCCCCAAGTCAGGCTCCACCACCCGAAGCACTGTTGCAGTTTTGCTGCCTGGACAGGGTCCAAGTTCTCCTCCTCTCCCTCTCCCAGGCATGGTGCTCCCAGCAGAGGTCCCCATGGACACATCCACACTCCCGTCATGCATGGCCTCAGCTGGGACCACAGCCAACCTGCAGCATCCCTCTTCTGCCCCAGAGCCTGCAGGCTGAGTGACCTGCAGAGCCCAATGCACGGCCACCAGCTTGTACCAAACCTGTTGGCTTTAAACCGTATCCTGAAAAGCTACAGCTTATTTCCTTTTTTTCCTGGTTAAATATTTACTCAAAATGTCAAGGGTAACTCATCAGTTATCACTTTCAGAAAGAAACAGATGGTGGTATTTTTATCCACTCTCTTACCAGTGAAACACAAAGAGCAGATGCTGCTATTCCTCACGCTGGGCATCTCTGCCAGGTGGGTGCTGTGGCTCCCTGTTTCAGACACTGCAGCCTTCCTGACGCCCAGATCTGGGTGTTTTAGGGAAGGAGCTGGAGGGTGAGATGGCTGAGATGCCCCTTCCCTTGTGTGAATGCTCAGCCCTACCTTTGGCACACACATCCTACATCCCTTAGATCTCCCCCTGCCTCTACTCACCTCAAGGGCTGCACACCCCATGAGCAGCATGGGGGCTGGTCAGTATGGGCTGCCAAAGCTGCCCACAGGGATTAATCCAGGCTGGACACCTCACTGTTGTTGCCACGGGGCTGAGAGCTGAGCCCAGGCCAGCAAAGAGGGGCTGGAGAGCAGCTCAGGGTGCCCGACCCAATGAGGCAGGCAATGCAGCCAGCAGGCCGTGTGTGAGTGCACAGAGCGAGCCCTGGGCTGGACAGGCTGAGGCTGAACATCTCTTCCAGCTCCTGAGATGGACTAAAGACCTCCACACCCCTCACCCCCCTCACACAGTCCTGGGTGAAGTGCTACACCTGCCAAACTGCAGGTGGGAAACTGAGGCACGGAAGGAGGGCAAGGCACGTTCTCAGAGGTAGGAGGACAACTCAATTCCAATTATTTCAATGTAAGTTAGGTCCCTTGGTGCCTTTAGGGATCCTGACTTCAGGGATCCTGACTTCAGGGATCAGGGACTTCTGTCCACTGTCATGGAGGAGGGAACCAAAGTCAAGTCTTCTAAAATGAAGGTCTATGGTCTGAACTACTGGAGCATCCTTAAATTTTGGGGAACAAGGAAGGAATTTAGTCTCCAGAGTTTAAAGTTGATGATTTTCTCCAATGGTTATTAAGAAATGCTGTTCTAGAAATAATAAAGTGATTTCCCCTGTGAGGTACTACTTGGTATCCAGCTGAGATGGAAAATAGGAGGTTACTTGCCTGACTTTGCAAAGTCATGTGTGTGCTGAGGAAAAAAGGGCTGAAAAACTGCAGCGTTTGGCTGCTTTAAGTGTTTTGATCAACCAGGGAATTCCTCAAATTAGAATGCATTAGGGTAAAAGCTGCCACCAGTTTAGCTCCATGCCAGTGCTGTTTTCAGCACTACAGGGAGAAAAGAATTTGAAAAGATTGTGAAAAATAATAGTTCTTACTAATGGAAACCTTCAGACCTTGGAGCTGCCTCAGACTAAGGGCCTGATCCAACACTGAGGCAAGTCTGTGCAAAGATTCCTGATATTCCCCAAAGAGTCTGACAATTCTCTTAAGGTGTCAATGAAATTCTCAGCTTTTCCAGATTATTAGTATCACCTCCGATCTGCCAACATACAGCATCCCCACACCTCATCAGTATTGCCAAGGTCCTGCTGCTATCAGGCTTGTAAAATCTTGTTACCTGACCCACACCCCTGCAATTTATGGCTGAAGGATGCGGCTGATTTGGAGCCCTGCAGCTGTGCAAGAACAGGAGACCTGAAAAGGTTCCATTCAGCACAATTCCAGTCTGCATTAGGCATACAACAAACAGGGAAATTGAAATGATTCATTCTTTCTTCTTTTTTTTTCTGGTGTGAAGAAATGTTAATCCCTATAATTCCCCCTAGTTCTTCTGGTCTGAGCATTCCCAATGCTGTTAAACCCCTGGTGTGAGATGCTCCAAACCCACTGCCAACCTCATCCCACTTGGATCCATTACCAACATTAAGCCCTCCTGATGAGAGCTCTCAGAAGTAGTAGTACTTAGATGAAGCAACAGATCAACATTAATGAAGACCTTCCTCCACAGATTAAAAAAAAATTAGCAAAGGTGATGATAGATATGATAGATAGAAGAGGGTTATGAAATTACTATTAGACCACAATGGTATAAAAGTGAATAATTTATCTGTGTGCTTTAGAAGTCAAAGCCCAGGCTCTGTAGAGAGTAAAACAGCCCTGAAGTCCACCCACATTAAATCTGAATACATTTTCAATTTTGATTTCTTTTGTATCTTATGCTACAACACTTGATCCCAACAACAGCAGGTTGAATGCATTAGGAAGGAATGTTATTTTATAAGCAATCCCTTTACTGGCTGAAACATTAGAGGGTCATGGAAACATCTTTAAATGTCACTCCTCTGTGAATTTATTTTTGGAATTCTGGTCATAAAGCTGGGCTTGAATCTTCATGGATTCAATTTGGAGGCTGATAATCAATCACGCAATCAAAACCCCGTGACTGGCATACAGGTCAGGTTTTTTTAATGCCTGGGCAGAAGGCAGAAACATGTGGGGTTTTGTGTGCTGCATAAAGCAGTGGGGTGGTTTCTACGGGAGAAAATCAGAGACAGAATGAGGGAGATCTTTGGCAAGAATCCCCCTTCCAGGCCATCCAGTGGGAAAGCCAACACAGAGATGACGAGGGTTGTCTCTGCTCTTGAGCTGAGTGTGACACACACAGCTGTGGCTTGGCTTCTCACTGAGGGTGTCCTCCTGCAGCCCTGTCCTGGGGTGTCCCCACAGGGGGAGGACAGAAGGAGCCAGGTTTGCTCTTCCGTGGTGGGAGTGGAGCATTTGCTTTGGTCTCTGCCTTCGCCTTCCCGGGAAAGAAAAACTGGCTCAGCCTCCACGGGAGACTTGCCCCAGGGATGGGAACTGGATCCACGGCGTGCAAAGAGCTCAGGTCACCTGTCCCAGCTGTCACCCCGCGTCGATGCAGCTGCACATCCCGGGCTGTGCAGTGGGGATGTGATCCCTGAGCCACACGCCGAGCCTGCGGCAAAGGCAGCTGTGGGCAGCTGTGGGCAGGGGCTGCTCGGGGCAGCCCAGATGTGCAGCAAAGGCAGCATGGACAGCTGTGGGCAGAGGCTGCTCGGGGCAGCCCAGATGTGCAGCAAAGGCAGCATGGACAGCTGTGGGCAGAGGCTGCTCGGAGCAGCCCAGATGTGCAGCAAAGGCAGCTGTGGGCAGCTGTGGGCAGGGGCTGCTCAGGGCAGCCCAGATGTGCAGCACGGAGGCAGATGGGCTCCCACAGGAGGAGATTTATGACTTACTGAAAAGCCCCCGGTTTGATGGCTGCTTTTTCATTTCCTACAAATCTAATTACGGGAGAACAGAACTGATTCTGAGCATATTTAGGGAATGGACTCGTTGCTGTCTTTTTTTTTACGTTTCCTTTGTAGTAGAAAGCAGCGTGTTGGCTGGAAACATGCACGTACTCTCTTGAGAAAACAAATCAAATACCAACAGGACTGCAAATAGCAATGGAAGAGCTTAATCCCACACATGCTTCAGATGGCAGGTCTTCCTCCAGCCTGCAGTTACTGAGTGGGTTATTCCCCATAACTGCAGATTATTCATGCACACAGGTGACTACAGAGAAAGGCTCCAGTTAAAAAAGACCCAGACAGCCCCACAGATCTACAAAGAAGCACACAGGGCTTTGACCAGGTCAGACAGGTGACTCCAGCAGAGATCAGCACAACCCAAATGTCTCCCTTTAAATCTGATTTAACCATGGAACATCAAAAGAGAAACTTGCATTCCACAGTTCAGAGAAGAGAAATCAATCCTTCTTTTACCCTGAGCCATCGAGATGATTTTATAGGTTTTCCTAACATGGGTCAAAAATCATCAGAAACAGAGGAGCAGAGCAAATCTACCCAACCAAAAACTGGGCAGAAACTACCCCAGAAACTGCAGCTGACGTGAGATACCAGGGGACACACAAAGAGAGAAGAGTCTGAGTCAGAGTCACATAGGAATACAGTCTGCTTACATGGGGAGCGAGCTGAACTACCCCAGTGGTGCCAGCTGTCCAGATAAAAATGATTAAAAGCAGCTCACGTCCTAAAACTCACCAGGCACAACACACATATACAGACCAATTGAACAGAATATCCTTTATAGCTGTTGAGAATATTTGAAAGACATATGTATAGGGATGGCCATTGTTATTTAGACTTATTATTCACACAGGGGTAGTAAAACAACATCTTCTATCAGAAGCAGGGTCCTATTTTTCTGTTCTGAGAGAGAAAAATCCTGACTCAAAGCGAACCTTTTTATGGAGGAAGCAGCAGTAAGATATGGCAGGCACACAAAGATGCTTTGAGCATGAAGGTTTATTAGCTGCTGCATAACAGGAGCAGCAACAATGGTATTAAAGAGGAACTGCATTTAGCATGAAGAGAAACCTTCATGCCTTGGGGGACAGGCCACAAACAGATGCCTGTTTAGAAGAGGTTGGTCCTTGGGCAGGTTCTTACCAGAGTGGAGCCTGTCCCTGGAGCATGGGATACTGCCTGCTGAGAGGCCAAGTGAGCAGGACAATTGTTTTCATCTTGTCTGGGTCATTTTCAAAGTAAATGTCTCTCTAGAACTAATGGGGAGCTGGTGAAAAAAGCTTCTCTGCATTCTAGGTTAAGCAACAGTTGAGCCTCTGCTTCCTTAAAAAATGATCTGCCACCTGCTACTAATTTCCTTCTTTGTTACGAAAGCCACGGACTGCCTGAAGGAAAGGGGGAGAAGAAGCTGTTAAGCTGCACTTTACACAGAGCAAATGAGAGCACAAATAGCAGGGGATGTGTGTTTTAATGAGCAGAAGAGGCATCGATCAGTTTCCTATTGCACTTGGGGCTGGTCCCAGAGCACAGCGAGGGCCCAGAGCTGCGAGGGCTGCGGACTGTCACCGCCTGCAGAGCTGCGGGAGCCTGGGTGACACCGGTGACAGACGCCGTGCCCTCGTCTCGCCTGCCCCTTCCCCTGCGTGAATGCTCAGCCCTGCCTTCGGCACACACATCCTACACCCCTCAGATCTCCCCTGCCTCTGCTTACCTCAGGGGCCGCAGTGTCCTCAGCAGCCGCAGCACCCGCAGCATCCCCAGGATTTTGGTGCCGCTGTCTGACACCATCGAGACCAGGATGTCGATGACGGAGATGAGCACCAGCACCCCGTCCAGCACGTTCCAGCTGCTCTTCAGGTAGGCTTTCTCCCCAAAACACAAGCCTAGTGCCACCACCTGCCCGGACATCAAGTTGCAACAAATTATGACTCTAACACCCGATGTGTTTGTCGCAGTTAGCAACCTGCTGAGAACGCGTTATTTACAGACACCAGTCTGTGAGCCCATTTGCTTCCCAGTACAGAAGCCTAATTAGACAAACCAGCAAAGTGTTCTATTGAAAGAATTATGAAAATACCGCTGCAGAAACATCCCAGGTTTTGTCTCTTACAGCTGATGTACTTCTAATGCAGATAAACCTACCTGCACAAAACTGTTCCTAACACGTTTAGCTCTGGCATTAAAAAAAAAAAAAAAATTGATCATATTTTATTCCTATAGAGTGCAGGAGAGAAGGTGCAGAGTGGCTGACCCAAAGCAATCATGTACGAGCTTTGCAGATAAAGAAAGTAGAAAAACTTTCCAAAGAAAGAGCAATTGTTCAGTGAGATGATTATGAATTACACAAGAGAGATTTACAGCCATGGGTTTCTGAGCCTCCTGCCTCAAATCCAGCGAAGTGTTTCAATGTGCTTAAGTCTCTCCGTCCTCAGGAAAGCACACAGCAGCTTAGGTTGTTGAGGACAACTGGTTGTTGAAGACAATGGGACTTACATGCATGGTTGAAGTTAAGCATGTGCTCAAGAGCTTTGCTGAATAGGGCAGGATTGCTGAATTCAAGGATCCCATTGCTCCTATAATGGCGTAAATCAAGAGCAACTTCAGTGAAATTGTTCTGATGTAAAACGTGCTCGGAATAAGGCATGGGGTGGGCATCTGGGTATGATTCAGAAGAGGGAAATATACACCTCGCTCGCAGCTGGTAGAGCTAAGGGTTTTGTGAGTCCACCGTAATAAAAACGAACTAATATAATACAGGCACACTTATCCTCCACCTGCATTTACCTTAACTGTCATCTCAGTCAGGAAGATGACTGTAAAGATGTAGTTGGAGAGTGTTAGGAAAATCCGTTCCTATGAAAAAGAAAACGAGAGACAATGTTTTATAGCCTGCTCTCCGCAGCTGTGCATCCCCCCATGCATATTTGGGTGGTTGATAACTGTTCTCCAGATTCTGTGCTGAAACAAGCCTTGGACTGTTTGCTCGCAGAGAGGAGAAAATCCAAATATTTAGACAATAACACTGCGTGGTTCAGCCGTGCCAGTACCCGGCTCTGTGTCAGCACCATGGACAGGGACAGCCGCCGGCACCTGCCCCACAAACCCTCCCATTCGCCTCCAAATCCTCCCTAATTTCCCCCAAATCACCCTCCCCCTCAGAGCGGAAACAGGGAGATGTGCCCTCCTTGAAACGTGCTTGACAAACCTCTACCTGCCCCTCACCTGCAGACATCACTGCATCGTGTAAATATCACTGAGCTCCCACTTCTCCTAGAAGTTAAGTCAATATTAGAGTGACAGAGCTGTGAGGCACCAGGACCCGTGGGATGCTGAAGCGCAGCTGGCATGAGTTATCACAGCTCCAGCGAAGCCAGCCAAGCTCTGGGGGTTTATGCCAGCTGAGACCTGCCCCCAGAAGGTCGATTCTGTTGCCCAAAGCCACGGGCTAGACCTGGCGTGAAGCCCGACAGCCTCATTTCCCAGTCCCCTGCACGGTTCACCAGACCGTGCCCTCCTCGGTGCCACCACTCAGCAAGAGCAGCTAGTGACCACAGATGAGCCCATGGACTGGTTCCCTATCTATAGCTAGCAGAAACCCTGCTTTTTAATGATGATTATTAAATAAATTACACTTTTCCCTAATCCCTGGACAGCTTCTGGTTCCCTGCACTGAGAAATGGACAGCAGAAGGCAGAGGCTGCAGGAATGATGATGCGTGTGCATGTATGTATGAGCACATACAACTGGCCCCAGTCCTGCTTTTAACAATTCTGGATTTATTTCTGCCTCTCCCTACAGAGCAGTCCCATAAGAGATGCAGATCTCTCGCTCAAAATGAGATGCAATTTAAACAAGACAAAACACCTTGGCAACTCTGTCGCTTGCCAGATCATGATTTACTGGAAGCGACTCAGGAACCACACCGCAGCTTGTTTCCATACCGGGTCCATAATTAATTAGGTCCTAGACCTGTGCTGTGATTGCATGAGCCGTGATAGGAAACATCTCCGTTGTTAGCTGACTGCCACACAAAAGGCTGCTGCAGGGGGGCAGGCACCGGGCAGGAGGGAGGGGACAGGGACCTGCTTGTGCAGCTGGAGATAAAACAGCAATAGCACGGAGGTGAGACTGAGGATATTGCATTCCTGCCTGGCAAGCATGTGGCTATTTTGAAGGATAATCTCCCCGGCCCATGTCGTGCACTCTGCAGTGGGGAGCTCATGCTGGCTCGCAACAGCAGCCCCTGCTCTGATAAGCCAGCTGAAACTGGGACAGGGACAGAGAACTCGCTTGAAGCAGTTGGAAAATCCACAGCTCAGGGAAGCAAAGAACAATTATTTTAAACAACTCAACCTAAACTAACTCTCGGTTTCCAGATGAGAGCTCCATCAGCACAGGCAGGGCCCGTGCACTCCTCCTGGATCCCCTGCCCCAGTGCCCAGCACTCCCCTTCTCTGCAGCTCCCAGGCCGTGGTCCAGCTCCTTGGTTACAGCCTGAAGGTGACAAACCTCACACCTGTCCCTGTCTCCTTTCCTCTCAGCACTCTCCCAATGCCAGGCGACACCACAGCTCCTCCTTTCCTGTATGAAATACTGGGTTTGTGTGCTACAGCTCTTTGCTGTGGGCTCCTCCAACTCACACGTGTCACCCCATTTCCCTTCATCTCTGTGTAACCTCAGCTCCTTTCCAAGCCAGTCTTGGGGAGTGGTAACTCTCAGAGGACATAGCAAGGGGCTCAGAGGAAGCATTTAGGATTTTAAAGGGAGGTTCTCAGGATGCCCCATTTGGGGATAAGCAGAGTGATCTCCTCCTGCTAGATCAGCTGGCAGGGAGCCCTGTTCTCTTCTTGCGTATTCGAGTTGGTGCACGACTGCATGGGAACTGAAAAAAAAATGGGTTTAGGGGAAGGACTGCTGGGCAAACTGTTACAGTAAGGAGGACTACTAGGGAATGCTTAAAATAGGCACAGAGCAGCCTAGACTCCAGTTTTAAGGTCTTACATTGAAAATCCACAAAAATGAACAGCCTGACACGCCTACATCAACAAAACAGGATTCTATACGATTGTGATATGAGCAGTCTTGGGTGATAAATCAGCAAGAGCCCAGCGCATCTCAGACCCAATCTATGCCAAAATAAAAGAGCAATAGGATGATTCTGCCCCTCTGATTGCTGGGTGCTGGTGCTGTGAGGGTCTAGTTTGGGGAATCCTTACACAGTGTATTAGAACAAAGCGGTTCCGAGAACTGGCATTGCAGTGCCTGCATAAATTCAGCTTTTCTGGTGTCACAACAAAGCTGATACACAAAGGGGAGGGAAGAGTATGAAATGAACAGTTTCCCCCATTCCGTTTGCACCACACATACGTGCCTGTGGGGAACAGATGGAAGAAGTGAACATTGTGTTGAGAGAGGAGAAGTGTTTGAAGGTTTCTCAGAGAAGGAAACTGAGACAGATGTCATGCTATGTCATGTGTTAAAACCTTGATCGTACTTCCAGAAATGGGATATTGGATATATTGCAGGCCACAATCTCTGCTCTTGTGCTTTGAAAGGAGACTGGGCAGGGGCCAGGAGAGTTGCAGCACCTAATTCAAACGATACTCAGGGGGTGTTGGTGCCTTCCCATTTTAAAAAGAGAAAGAAAACAAGACCAAGTGCACAGCAGTGGGGTCCAAGCCACGGGTGTTTGCTCCACAAGGAGCACAGGAAAACCTTAACCTCAGAAACTCACAGCACTGTGAGGCTCAATTTTGGGTCGTTCCATGGCAATGGTAATGCAGTTCAGGGAAATGATCACCAAGACGACGTGATCAAACATCTTGTGAGTGATGATTTTATTGCACATCAGACGGAATCTGTCGAGAGAGGGAAAAAAAAAAAAAGAGTAGACACAGACTAGCTATTAATGCTCGACTGGCTGGGGAGACACGCAGCAGCTCGACGCAGAGCAGGGGAATCGAGTGCTCTGCTTGCAAAGCAGATGAGCTCCAATCTCCCAATCCCCTCTCTGGCAGAGCCACACGCTGAGGGCAGATTGGGGTATGAACAGAAAGGGATCTCAGCTACGGAACTGAGCCACGAATTTCAAGCTCTGGGAATGTTCGTAGTGGGTTTTTGTCACTTGGAACAGGGCAGCTGCTTCCATGACCCGGACACACAGCCAGGTTTGGATCTGCCCCCCTACCTGGTGCTCAGGTTTAGCTTAAATAAAGGACGAAATACTCCCAGTGAGCCCCTAAGGGTTGAGCACACACGAAATAAAGGGATAGAAGCTATTTATTGTGACAGATGGCTGTACACTGACCCAGGATTTATAATACCGTATTACATTTCCCAAAGTCTGTTTCTGAAAATCTCTCTAATCTTTGTATGAATGAACCTGAACGCTGTCCAGGGCCCTCAGCTCCGACACAGGGAGCACTCGGGCGCGTGGGTGCCACAGGAACGCGTCGGGCAGCACGGAGCTCATCTGGCTCCAGCCTTTGGGAAGGGCAGAGCCGGGGGCCTTCGAGCAAGGAGAGGGTCTTCTCTGAGAGAAAGGGAAGGGGGAAGACAGAGTTCAGCTGAGAAGCAGGCTGAGGAGGTCAGGGAGTCCTTTGCTGTGCTGTAAGCGTGCAGTGGGGCAAATTCGGATTTTTCTGCTTGATGCTGCACCTCTCCCCCTTGCTCCAAGTTCACCACACTCCACCAAATGAAAAACTTGCAGAGCACTGGCATCTCTGCCAAAGTAAGTGAGGAACCTGATGAAGCTGCAGCCATGCCCTGGGCTATGGGTCTCCACTGGGCACTCCTGTGCTCTCTGCAGCCAGCAGCTGTTTGCTGTTTGACCCTGATGTCGTGCTGGGGCAGGGAGAGGGCTGGGAGTTTTGTGGGCTGACACACAGAGACCCATCTGGGGTAAACAGGCAGATGAGCCATTGTAAGGAGGGCGTGCATTGTTACCACCCATCCTATCACACCGCCCCTGCCCCTGCCCCTGCCCTGCCTTACCTGGAGTGAGGGGCAAAGATGTAGATGGACCAGGAGTCCCTCTCCTTGCAGCAGGTGGGGAGCCGTGCCCGGACCCAGGCCTTCATGCGGTCCCTTTTGCTCTGGAGGGAGAATGCACAGAGCGGGAGGAAAACACAGAATGTTAAAACAACGAACCCCCAAAACTTCCACGTGAAGGACTTCGGGCACCTTTGCACTAAACACTTATCTTCAAGTGCTCAGTGAAGCTGAAATAAAATAATGTCCCCAAAAAAGACCCTGCTGGGCAGGGGAAGGAGCTCTGGCAGCCAGGTGAGGGCTGTGCCAGCCCTGTGAGCTCACAGGGCTTGGTCTTGCTTCTTTCTCTGCATGGTAATTGCATCTGGCACACAGTTATCCAGGAGGACAAACGTGATAAATAAAACCCTTGCCCAAAGGAATGATAACCCACTCGGTCCCTCCAAATACTCATCAGATGCTTGCCTGAATTTTGTAAGGTATTTTGGGGAATTTTTGTGGGGTATTTGTGTTTGTTTTTTTTTTTAACAATATAGAATGCTTATGTCAGAGGTTATAAAGGGAGCAGAGGGAGATATTCCTGCTGCTTGCTGGGCCACGCCCTGTGTCCATGCACCACTGGAAAGATGAAGAAATCATGTGAGGCCCAAGTTTTGGTCCAGGAACACAACAGTGATCGTCTGCCTCTCATTCAGCACGAGCAGATTAGATGGGAGATTATAAAGCCAGAAGGGAACACTGTGGTCAGCCTGACCTGCATGAACACGGGCCATCCAATTCCTGCAAATTAATTCCTACTGGAAACCACAGCACATCCTCAGCCACGCATACTTGTGTTACAGACTGTCTGCAAGGTCATTTCAGGTCAGCAGGGCAGACTGCAAAAGCCTGATCCAACAAGTCAACCAAAGACATCAAAAATTGGGTGCTGAGGGGAAGCCTCATCCTGGCTGCAACAGCTTCTGACTTAGGTTTATCACCTTCTCATCCATAGACCTCCAAAGGAAAGTCAAGATATTTAATCCCACTGGCAAAGCAGCGTTAGCACGCTGTGCATGGACAACCATTAAAAGCCAGGCCAACATCCTGCCCACCACACCAGGGCTTCCCCAGCCCTCCCACATCCAAGCACCAGAAGATAAATGCACAGACCGCTGTGTGCACTGTCACCAGAGCGATTTGCAGACAAATAAAAACCAATTCTTGCTCTTTCGTCACCCTTATTTCTCTGCTTCCACCTGGGCTTCGATGGGCAGACCTGGAAATGTGACTGAGTGAGCTCTTTGAGGCTTCTTCTAGAGATTTCAGGGCTGTGAGGACACAGAGGGGTGTGAAGGACAGTGCAGGAACCACCCTCATACCCCAGGAGCACCCGTGTTCCAGGACTGAGGCATTTTTATTTATTTCATCTTGGAAAGAGGGAGGGAGGATTCATTTTGAGGCAAACTGTTAGCACTTGGAGTGCTCTGGACTATAAAAATGGGATTTTTTTAGGGTAACTGATTGGAGTGGAGGAAATGCTTTTTCCTATAGACACCCAGCCTGGAATCTCATTAGTGATGGGGAATAATTGGTGTAGTGCCTGTTTTAATGAAAGCCTTTGGTGACAACCTGAACCCTTCAGAAAATGAAAATCACCTTGGGCAAATAAGAAGAAAAGCCTGAATAACAAAAAGAAAAGTCAGAGCTTTCTACCCTGCTCCTTCAGCCATCCATCCTTCCCTCAACTTCCACACACACAGACCAGGCACCGCACACCAGTGGGGTTTTGGATGTTCTCACATCCCTTTCCCAGCTTCAGGCAAGGAGTCAGAACTGCTCCCTTCTCTCTAAACTGTATTTAATAGAGCATGCATCCTTGGGGCTGTGTTATCCCTTCAAGCAGCCTGGTTAGTCTAATTATCCATAGATTTAACGAAGGTAAATAAATGGATAAAAATCGGGTGCCTGCTCCAAGCTGTGGTGAGAGCAGCGATTGCTACCCCAGCCTCTGGACATGGAGTAATAGCTACGACTCAGTCCAGTTCATTTTGTGAGCTGGAAGGTTTCCAGAAGTATCTATTATTCAAAGCAGTTCTGGTATTTATCAAGGGGATTTGTAGTGAATGGTAATGCGTCAGCAGCACAGAATGCTTCTTTATATTCCTTTTGTCCAATTTTAATGCCAAAGATATTTTGGGGTTTGGCTAATTGTTGCAGCTTGCAGTTCATGGGCTAAATCAGATAACAAAGGCAAAAAGTGATCTTCCATCATGTCTCTCTGTTCAGTGGGTTACAGTAAGGGTGAGCACCGGGGCTAGGCTGGGGCTTCAGCCCAGCTGCTCTGAGCAGGGCCGAGTACACCCCCAGAAACTTAAACTCAGAGGAATTACTCCATATTTCCACCAGTGGAACAGCACAGTTCAGTTAATTTGAGCCAAATGTAAGGTATTTGTGAAATAAACCCCGAGTGTTTCCAGCCTCAGCCCCATCCAAGGCTTTCCCAGTGAGGTCCAGGCAGGCTCCGAGTGCTGACAATGGGGCTGATTGCTCTTCAAGCCTGCATTATGTTCAAAGTGAGATATCAATTACGTGGCTTAAATCACATCTATTTGTTCATAAACCACACCTGGGCAGGATGAATAAAGACGTCGGGGGAGAAGAAAACTACTCTTTAATTCAGTTGCCAGTGACTTGGACAAAATCTCCCTGGGGTAAGCCCATCCAAACCCCTCACCAGAGGCAGCAGGAGCCAGGACATGGGAAGATGCTGGGTGCTAACAGGCAGCAGTGGGAATAGAGCCCCTCGATCCCACAGCAATGAGAGCTGCTGATAAATAGCTGCTTTTTTTTTTTTTTCCCAGGAATTTCAGATATTAATGCACTTCTGAGGGTAGGATGAAAGGCAGTTGGCAATAAAAGATGACTGATGCACTCCTCAGAGTAAGGGAGAGGCTTAGATTTATAAAAGATTTATTATAAGGATGGAGGAACTGCTGAAAAACGCTCTGTGAGTGGCAGAGGACCTCCAGGCAAGCTGGAAGCTGCACAGAGGCGCTCGGGACCTGATTATTTAATTTTAATATGCAACAGGGACAGGCTGGGAGGGTTTGTGAGTGGCTGGACCGCTCACCACAGAGAAAAAGTGGAATAGGCAAAGGGAAAGGAGCTGCAATAGCAAAATGCAGTGAGGTTTTGGGGAGGAGGGGACACACTGATTGCATATTCAATATTTCCCTTATTTTCTGCTCTGAGTACTCAGCAATTCAGGTAGAAAGCACCCAAATGGGTCTAAAATGCAGCAGCTGGAAACAACAAAGACCTGGCAGCAGATCCCTGATCCCAGTCACAGCCACATGAACCCAAGAAGGCTGTGGATCGCTCTCTCTGTGAGAGACTCCTTGTCTGCAGCGACACAATAAAGAACAGATTTCAGCCTCCTGGTTTCCTCCTTTTGGGGAGAGAAGCTGTCAGGGGCCTGATTCTGGCGCCTCGGAGGGATGGAAATTCAGAATAAACTCATCGAAAGCAGCAGAGCAGCACTAATATAGGGGGAGCCTGGGAAATCCAGATGAAGCCTTTGCTCTTCCTTTAATTTCTGCACAGAGACAATCAAATCCAGGCAGCAAGGAGGGATGCAAAGCTTTGATGCAGAAGGGCATATTTAGGATTACTTTGATCTGAGTAACAGTCAAGTTCTTCTCTTCTTTTGTTGATGGGGAGTTTTGTATTTCATTTTTTCCATTTAAAATGCAATTTCCC
>VWZT01003572.1:173909-216852 GCA_013397055.1 Pachycephala philippinensis | reverse complement strand
ATTGTGCTAATGAAACACCAGCTAATTATTGAAAACATGATTTTTTTTTTTTTTTTGCAGCTGTATAATAGCATCTTTATTTATTACACCTTCATTAAGCAGCAATGGAGGCTTTTAATGTATGTTTGATTAACACAACATCAGTGCTGTTGCAGGTGAAATACCTAATTTAAGGAGAGACAGTCTGCTGTGAGTTCAGATCCCTCCTCAGCCCTGTTAGTGGAGACACCCATTTAAACCAGCAGTTTAAACCAGGGGTTTGCAGCCAGAGGGGCACAGCCCCATCCTGGGAAATTTTGCCACACCCACGACCCCAACATCATTTCACAGCACCAGGAGTCGGCCTTTCCCTGCCCACTTGGAAACCACACATCATTTTTCACCTTGCTGTGTTTCCCCTTGCAGGGGTGGCTCTCCCCATATTCCTCAGCACTTCCCAGCAGTGTGGCAGTGCCTGGTCCTGTCCCACGGGGCGGGAGGAGGTTCTGTGCTGCAGCAGGAGGGCACAGATTGTCCCTCCAGCCAAATTTCTTGCCTACAGGGCAATGGATCTTCCCTCTGGTTGCTAAATGGTTACAAAACTCATCCCAGCCTAGGCTGGGATGAAGAGTTTAAGGATTTGCCAGCAATGTGACGGACACTTAACTTAAAGACTTTGCTTGTAACAGAGAGAGACATGGAAAAGCCATCGAAAAGGAGAAGATGGAAACTTTTCCTTTCACAAGGAAAATCCCACTGAAGCCGATAGGAATGCAATAGGCAAGGGATGCAAGAAAAACACCATCCAAAATCTCCCCTGCAGGAGGAGGGGCCATTCTCTCTAGTGAAAACCCAGAAGCTGAACATCCGTATTTCCCCAAGGAAGCTACCTCCAGAGAGCAGGTAATGTCCTGTAGAGAAAAGGATGGAGAGGCTGGAGGACCTGGGGTGCCAGGGAGGGAGCAGGGCACAAAGGAGGGGAAGGATCAAACCCACGAGTGAGGACAGATGGGGACAACAGGACACAAACTGTGAGGATTACCAATGGAAGAATACGCCTTGGAGATAATACTATTAGGAATTCCCTCGGGAGAGGAGCTTTATGCCTGACTAAGAGGAGTCATTCCTTTCTTCAGAGAGAAGTCTCCCAGGCAGGGACCTGAGTGGTCAGGCAGCAATTTCCAGTTAGCAGCTTGATCAAAGGAATCCCCTGCTCACCTTCCTCACACCAACACCAGGGTCCAGTTCAATCAGGGAACGTGCCGTCAAAAATAACCACGTGGTAAAAAGTCCTGCCTGTGCCTCTTGCATGAGAGAAACTGGTTACCAAATTAAAGGAAAAAATGAGGAAAAAAAACCCCACCTCAGTCCTGCAAAATATATTGCTCCGTATTTAAAGTTTGGAAAAGGCCCTTTTAGTTTTTCAGCTGCTTATAGTCATCTGCTGCCTGGCAACTGGGGCTGCAAAGCCATGCACTAAAATTAACGAGGTGCTTGTGGATTGAGGAAAGGCACTCAAGGACCAGGGAGATAAAGGCAGCAGCCCCAGGATTGTGTTTCAGCCCAGAAATCTGAAGGAGAATGGAAAAAAAACCCCAACAAACTCAACTCAGAAGAGTCAAGTGCAGTGACGGGCGGGAGACGCCAGGGTTTGTTTACAATGAGAGATGATCTCTCTATTAATTCTGCTTAGGAGAGGATCCTCTCTGTGCTGGCTTGCAAAAACCAGAACATGATCTATTCACAAAGCTGAATAAACATAAACCAGCAAGGCCAGACCTGGGGCCTGACCTCCAGAGACATTTGCTCCCTGTCTGCTGCAGGAAACCTGGGCTGAGCCAAGGGATCTCTTGGTGTCATTGCACTTTACTGGAAGAATGTAGAGAACTCAGAATAGCGAGGATGTGGAAGGAAGATTATTATTAAAAAGCTATCATCAAAGCCTGAGATATAAAATAGCAGTGTAATCAGAGTCACAAATTATAGAAATATGGTGTGAGCTTGTTAAAATTGCCATTTCTGGGCAGGACTGGCAAACTGGGTTTGGTCTTCAGGGGCTGCGCTGGTTCCTGGTCCCTGTGCCCACCTCAATACTGGCATGAGCATCACTGGCTTCAGGCTGTCCCAGTGCTGTCCCAAATCAGAGGTTCGTCCCTGATTTCCACAGCCCTAAAAGCACATTTCAGCTCACACAGATATCCTGGAGCTGGCTGGGACCAGCCCAGCACTGGCCTGGCAGAGGAGATGTGGGGGCAGCTATTGCAGCAGCCCTGCTGCAGGAAACAGCCAGGAGCAAATTTGAGGAGTGCTGCAGGCACTTCCCTGACTCCAGGGCAGCCATACTCTCAAGGACATCATTACTGGAATAAAACCACAAGACATCAAGCCAGGACATGACTTTACAGGCAGTTGCACCATGGCACAGCTGGCCACAAGGCAAGGGGTGATTTGCTGCCCAGGAAGAGGCAGGCTGCAGCAGTAGAATGGGAGCATGCTCCCGCATGGAAAAGCAGCCTGAGCCCAGGAGCAGAGGAGTCAGCCTCCCTCGGGGGCCAGGGGCTGGCAAAGGGGCTGCTGCATTTAAAGGCTGTATCCTTTTCCCTGCACAGTGGGTGCACCAGGTGTGCATCTCCTGTGCTGGCGACCTTCAAAGATCAATTTGCCAGGTTGAACAAAGGTTGGGTTTCGAAGCTGTCACCAGGAGCAGACAAAGAGCTTTGTACCTCTTCTCACTCAGGCACGGGAACATTTTTGCTATTTGAGAGAACTGGGCAAGGGAACATTTTGCTCTTTGAGAGAACCCAGCAGTGATTGTCCCTTTGGCTGAATGGTGGGGGGCATTTACAGACAGAAACAGCTACAACAATAACAATTAAAAGAGAAAAGCACCAGCATGGAGACAGATGATATAAAAAAAAAATATTTCTTCTTGCTATGTCCTGGTATGACTCCATTAATTTAACTCCACATTAACTCCAAACTTCAGAAATAGTAATGATAATAGAAAGTTCTGTTCATAGGGTGGCAGGACATTATAATACACATGCAACAAATCTTAAATAATATTTATTCACCCCAGAACATTTATAAAAGTCAGAGATAGTGCGTAGAAGCACAGCCCATACAAGCAGAGCCCAGTGAGGAGTTTTAGGTTATATTTACCTCTCCAACCAACCCCCCGGGCAGGGTGTAAGGGTTCTCTCCCCTTAGGGGTGTTCTTGAACAGCTGGAAAGTTTTTTTAGGGAGCGGGTGGGCATCACAGGTCCCCACTCTGAGGGGGACTAGGTGACATGCACACCCACTCCAAGCTGGGCAGTTGGATTGGCAGTAGGATGGACAAAAAGGTTGATCTCAATCCTACATGCCCCTCAAAGCCTCCAGCAGCCCAGGATGTCTCATGGAAACTCCCATTGCGAGGAAGCAGATGGCAGAGACAAGAAATCATGTACTTTAAAATATGCAGAGCATTGCAGGGCTGGAAACTGGAAGAGCTCCATGAATGCATACCATGAAAAAAGATAATCGTGTCACTAATCTCTTACCAGCCTGTGTAAGTTTTCAGGAGGGGCCTTTAATCTGGATGACAAACACGGTGAAAACTGTTTCAAAGAGACTGTCATAGCAGCAATCCCATCCGCAGTGCCTGACTCACCCCTCAATTCCCACTCCTGCATTAATGCTAACAATGCTTTTCATTTAAGCCCTTCATTTAGAGGGTTTGCTGTGTTAAATTGTGCCATGGCTACGGAAATGAAAAAAGAAGAAAAAAAAAATAAAAAGAAGACCTATTATTTTACCCCACTTTTTTCCCGTACCACTTCTGTCAAGGTATTGCTGTCCGCTTCAGCAATCAGATTTCCTGAAACTTGAGAAGAAAGCAAAGGCACGAGCACGAGGACATTACCTCTGTCTGGAAACCCTCTACCAGGATGGCCACCAGCAGATTAAAGAGAACGTAATTCCCAAACGTCATGAGAGCGATGAAGTAGAGAGCAGCCCAGGACGAGGTGGAGGCCATACCATTGTAAAGGACCTTGTTCCAGTCTTCCTGGGTCAAAATCTGCAGAGGAAGGGTATCAGGACTATGGAGATGCTGGAGGATGGCATGCTGGGTACCCACACTGGATAGGCCAGACAAGCACCCTGCTTTTGGGGTATCCACTGTAGCTGTAACCACAAGAGGATAAATCCCTTCTGAGCCAGAGAAGAGGGAGGCCCAGAGTGACTGTGATTCCCAAACACCAGCAAGGACCCTGTGCACACTGCCCCCACTGTCCCCCCCGGCCAGGGACAGCCATAAGGGAGGGTAGCATCACACTGGTCAGACCTTTCCCTTGGTCAGCCAAAATGACTAAAAGTCCTTCACAGATCCCAGAGTTACAGGGCCCAGAGCTTCTAGAAAAAACACCCTGCACATATCAGCTATAAACCAGATTCCATTATTTGTCAAAATACCACTGCAAATGGTCCTGATCTCCTCCTTTCCATCCTTTCCCTCTACATTTACTTCAACCCACCCTGTCCATACCCTGCAAACACAAGAGCCTCCTGCCTTGGCAGCCCCTCCTCACCAGGGTTCTGGTTTAGTCTGGAAAAGAGTCTGAAAGCCCCCGTAAACCTGCACTTGTGGTTTTGGGTCATCTCCTTTCCATGGCACGGAGCTTCACTAAGCTCTGTTAGAGGCGTTGGAAAACAACCCCAGCCTTTGCAGTCCCAAAATGCCCATGAGTTGTGGCATTTTCCATTTTGTACCTGGAAAACGGTGACGATGGCCCAGAGCAAGGAGTCGAAGTTCTTCCTGTCAGGCAGAGTGTCACCATCCCGCTCCGAAGCAAACTTACAGCCAAAGAGGTGCATCCCCAGGATGCTGCAAACGACAGGAAGGAGGGCCTCAACAACGGGACCATCACACAAATCAGTAATCACACAGCAGGGTGACTGTCTCCTGATTTCACCTGAGTAATTCCTTTTTACGTTTTTTTTAAAAAAAGATGGATCCTTTGTTCGCTGAGAAACGTGCCTTGAGATCACGCAAACCAGTTGTGAATTTAGGTCATATCTGTCAAGGAGTTTCAACCAAAAAGTATGTCTGCTCCTTATTTTTTGTCTGCTTCATTTTTTGTAAGTCAAAACATTGTCTTTCAACATTTTCTAAACAAAATGTTTTGACTTTCTGTTTTGCGATGACACATTTCCAGCAAAATATGCTTCAATTGAATTAAGAAGACAAAAAGGGTTTCTGTGAAATGCCTGAATAAGACATATCAGGGGACTCGAAACAGCTTTTTCAATTTTGACAGGAGAACAGAATACCTTTCATTATGGATAGATACTAAAGGAATAATCTGCTTTTCCCTGCTCTCTGCTAGTAACCTGAATAATCAAATTATTTACAGCTCTACTGAGCACCACAGTTGCAAATGGCAGTTTTGGAGTCTCACTGGAAGAAGGGGCATTAACCCCTGGAAGAGACTGGCTCTCTTCAGCCTTCCCAGTGCCTGCATTGCTCAAACACCACAGTTGGCTGTAGAAGGAGAAAGGCTCCTCTCAAAATCTAGACCAAAATCTAAAAATACAGGGCTACGCCAACCCTGTTTCTAACATTTCTACTTGTCTGAAGACGAGGCCATGAAAAAGCACAAGCACCACCACGTCTGACATTTTTTTAGGAACATCATCCTCTCCTTGGCAATATTTTTAGCACCAGGCTTTCTGATAGTTGGTAAGTAGCAGGATTGCTGTCTTGGGGTGATGTCAAGGAACCATCCAGCCTGAAAGATTTTCTTTGTAAACCATTTTGAAAAGACAAACATCTCATTTGGCCAGCTGAGTGAATTTAGGGCAGCCAGCAATGCTGTTCCTGGGACCGTTCAGCTCAGCCGTGTCCTGGTACGGACTCCATCATCTCCTCATCCCACCACGGGATCCCACCTAAAAACTCGGAGCAACCTCAGGACAGGGAACTGCAAACGCTCACCTAAAGATGAAGATGAAGAGCATCAGCAGCATGCAGAAGGTGGCCACGTTGTCCATGGTCTTCATGAGGACGACGAGCTGGCGTTGCAGGGCCGGCATGAAGCGCACCAGCTTCAGCACCCGCATGAGGCGGAAGGTGCGCAGCACCGAGAGCCCCCCGCCCTGCTGGCCCACGATCTCCCACACGCTGAGGAGAAAAAAGGGCAATAAAAAAATAAAAAGGTGACAGGACAAAGCCTAATGCAAAATCCCCAAGGAGAGGAAGTGAGGGGAAGGTGAAATGCAGAGAGAAGAGAGATGGAAAGTGGGCAGAGATGCTCTGCCAATGCTGGCAGGGATCTGGACTCTGTCCAGGCTTGCAAAGAGCAGAGCCTCGCTCGAGTGTCAAAAATACGCCTGGAAATCAGTGACTGCAGCTGCAGGGGCAATTATAGCTTTTGCATGTGCCAAAAAACCAGAGATACTTAATCGGTCACTGGTTGTGCCATTTGGATCCCAGACTGTCCCAGGACATCGGGACTGATAGCTTTCTGCTTGGGCCTCTCTCTAAAATGACCATAAAATAATCCCAAGATATGTATTAGCAATCATGTCTAAGTGCATTAATTACAGAGAGAAGTGTAAAGTGTCACGGGAAGGTATTTATGCCAACTCTCCATTACTTTCTGTTTAATTAAACAGCCAAATGAGGAGAAACACACATAAAGAAAGCTCAAGGTTTGTACCTAATCACCACAATGATCCCATCAAAGATGTTGTATGGATTCTTAATGTAGCCAAAAGGACCATAAACAAGGACTTTCAACAGCATCTCCAGGGCAAAGAGACTTGTGAAGACGATGTTGCTGATCTCCAGGGCATTAGTAAGTTCCTCCGGCTGGGGAAAGAAGAGGAGGAAATTGAGAAAACAAACAGCACAGCTCCATATCCAAAAATCGCATGTGGAAACACAACAAGCCCCAATACTGCAAGTGTGAGAATACTGATGCTAATGATGTGGTGAGAAAATGGCAATAGCTCACTCAAAGCCCAGGAGATGGAAGGAAAATACTATCAGAGTGTTTAAGGTTTAGAAATCCATTGTAAATTCAGCAGGTAAATCCGGACATGGACTTCACGTTAATCAGAGCTTTAGTACCACCTCAGGAGGTTTAGGCAGAAGTGGCATGTACTGAGGCTTAATGCTTTGACATCCCCCACACTGATTCTCCTTATGCAGAAGGGAAACTCAGGCCATTTTCTCACATAAATATCCCTTTAGGGCCTGTCTTTTTATTTAGTAGCTCATCAAAAGATTTGAGCTAAGATTTTTCAAAAGCAGAGATCTGAGGTGATATAACCAGAATGGCTCAAAAAAAAAAAAAATCTCATTACTCAAAAAAAATCTCATTATCAGGAAGCCCCAAATCTGCAAGAGCGAAAGGGCCCGATCCCGGCATTCCAGACTGGCAATCTGAAAACAGAGGTGTGAAAAAACCCCAAAAACTTAACAAACAGACTCCTGGTAGTCTTAGACCTAAATTAATACCTTTTATGTTTTTTTAGCGCGTTGCACAGAGGGTTCCCAACAATGCCTGCAGATGCCCAGTGCTGCGCTTTTCCTGACAGGTGGGCGGGCATTATCGGAAAACATATGGCAGAAGACAAAACCCGGTGGTGTAGTCTGTGTAGGATCAGTCAGTGGCAAAGACAGAATCCACATATCAGATCCCTTCTCCCCGTTTAACCCCAGCACAGGGCCGCGGCGGCGCGTTTCTGCTGAAAGGCTTCATTAAAACCAGGAGCTGAGGTGGCGCGGGGCAGCGGGCTGGCACAGCTCACCCAACACCTCACACACAGCGGCTGCGAGGCTCCCCCGGGGCAGTTTGGCACTGGCTGGACTAAATCCCCACTTGTAATGTGGCTTTAGATGCTTGGACCATAACCGCGGTGGGTTACAGCCAGATGTGCACGTTCACAGCAGCCACGTGATGACCAGAAGACAACGTGCAACACGTGCAGCTGACTGCGCCTTCCACTCACATGAAACACATTCATTATGGGTATGAAAAAAGGCCTCAGGCTGGGAATTTCTTTAGCCCTCGCAGGACTTTGTGAAGATTCTCTTTCTCATGTGAAGAATTTAAAACAATGTTATAGTTTTGTAAATCTCTGCACCTGCACCTACTTCCCAAGGACTGTTGTGGCTTCAACCAGAAAAACATCCAGAAACGGATGTCTCAGAACTGGAGCAATCACCCCAAGGGGTGGGTGTCCCAGTGACCAATCATTTTATGCCATTCAACACACTTTCATGTATTAACATATAAAAGTTGTTCAATCTTCCATTAAACTCTCTTACTTCGGACAAAATTCGTGGTAGCATGGACTCTGTCAACTTTACCTCCTTGGCAGCAACTGTGACAATTCATGACTGGCCAAAAACTTCCTGTGACAGAGCAGGAGCTGCCACACCACAGCACGGGCTGCAGGGTTTGACTTGAGGTGACCCAAACCTGACACCACGGCAGCCACGAGAGCAGAGAGCTCAGGGGCAGGGTCAACACTTGGTCAACCGTGCTTCAGAGCCCCAAAAAACTACAGTGACCAAAGGGTTCATAGATACATGCTGGCAAAAAGCCCAGATAAATCCATGCAGGCATTTGAATCTTTGTTTCCAAGGGCTAAACTACCCAGGCCCAGCCTTTGCAGCTCAAGTTCCTCCCACCCAGCTTGAGGTTAGATGGGGACCCAAATCGGTGTGCTGTTATCTCAGCACAGTAGTGAATCCCTGAGGACTTGCACAGACATTGGCAGGAGCTTGTGATGACACAGGATAGCAAAGGGGAAAACAGCAGCATTTAAAAGAAAACGTAATAAAAAAAGAAAAAAAAAAAAAGAGGGTGTTGAACACAACTTATACCTCAAATATCCTTGCTGAAAAACAGATCCCTTGGCTAGAGGTTGCCAAACACACCATGCACACAGCCCAAATCACCTGCTCACTGATCTACAGCTAAAATACAAATGCTGCGGCTCCTGATATTAAATTCGGCTGTGGTTTAATGCCGTAATACCTATGGGAACACTCAGACACAGAGTAATAAATAGGCCAAGAACTTATATGTCAAGTTGCACCTCAGGACAATTTGAAATAGCTGCAATTCTACGTTACTCACAAAAAAATGCCAACTCACTCATGAGTGCCCCAGCGCCGAGGCAGGCTGTGCTGTTATCAGTACTGCAGTGATACGGCTGGAAAGGAGATGTGTTCCTGGAAGCTTTCCTTCTCATCCATCAGCGCCACTAACCTGGACTCTGAAGGCTGATTTCTACCCTCTGCTCCCCCTCTGCAGTGGTGCTGTCAAATCCCACTGGCCCCGCAGGCACAACCCAGTCAAACCCCTCGCCCAACATCTCCCACAGCAGCAACATCCCTTCCTCGTGGGAGCTGACATGGAAAACCCGACAGCCCCGGAAGGGATAACATGTTAATAGCATGAATTAATGAAACTTTGGACTTCGTGGGCACCTTCGGGTCAGAGATGTTGTTGGAATGTGCAAATCCAGATGGGAGGTGCTGGCAGGGCACAGCTGGGTGATGTGGGGAGGCAGAGGGGGAGCAGCACTTACACTGCAACTCTCCCAGGACGCCCAGCACACACTGGAGGGGCTGTGACCCCTCTGGCTCATGAAATTTCCCTCCCACACCACCCAACTCAGGAGATATCCAACACCCAAATAGCCCTGGCACTGGCTTGTGAATGCTATGGGACACAGCACTAACAAATCCATCTGCCTCCCACTGCTTCACCCCAAAAAAGCTGCCTGCCCCCCCAACTCCTCCTCCACACACTCTTTTTTGCTTGTCTTGCACAAAACAGGTTTTATTACCTGAGACACTGCGCAGACATAATAAAAATGAAGAGTGGGAACTCCTGAACCAGAGGTGAGAATTAATATCCAAAAATCTAAGATTAATGGCCAAACTGGGTTGAAAGAGAAAGGGAAAACTTCCCTTTCATCCATCCAGGAGAAGAGAAAAGTCTCCAGAGCAGCCTGGAGCTCTGCTGGGGTGAGCAAGCTGAGCCTCTTCTGGAAGCACACCCCCCTCTGACCTGGCTGAAATCAGCTGAGTTATTTTCCTTTGGGAAACTACACATCCCTGAACAGTTGAGATGGGGCGATGCAAATGACTTGGGGGATTTCACAGCCATCTCTGGAGCAGGGCAGCCCCCCAAGACCCTCAGTCCCACTCAGGGGTCCCCAGGCCAGCTCATGAGTCCCCTGAAGCAGCTCAACATCCCTTTCAAGGGACACAGAGCTGCAGCTGGTCCATGGGGCACCCCTGCCACGAGCACCACTGGGATTTATTTGTACCAAGAGAGGGGGGCTGTTCTCATGATCCTGCCCCGGGGAATCCCAGCCAGGCAGTGGGGATTCAGACCCTTCTGAGCATGCCAGCTGTGGGATTTTCATTCAGCCACAGATGTATATAGATAATAAAATTATTTATAAGATGCTTCTACTCTAGAGAAATCACAAATATGTCTGAGACCTCTTTCCTGAGACATCATTACAGTACAGCAGGAACGTGATTTTCTCTCCCATGGGAATTGAAAGTATCATCCCATCCCAAACAGGAATTCAGAGTTTCAGGGTTGGCAAACTAAAACACTGCACAGAATCTTGGAGGTTCTGCCCTCTATTTCAGTCCCCATTCCTTTATCTCTTTGCTTTGTACTGTATTATCAACCAAAATTAAAAAACATAAATAAAAGTCAGCTTGAAGAAGAACATGGAACTTTTTGTTCCCCAACTGTCCAAATGTACATTTCAAACACCTCAGACAACATATTCCAATAAAGTTGGGGGTTTTTTGAGGCCAGTTCACTGAAACCGTTCCTTTCCCACGACCAGCTTCAAATGTGATAAACTGCCATTTTCTGGCAATAACTGTCTAATCAAAACACTATCGACCAGCTCTAGACATGATGTACCTGAGAGGGTCACTGACTCCTGGCACACACCCAGCTCCATGGATCCTCGCTCAACTGGGAGGAAAAGAGCCAGCAAAATCACTCAGATTTTCTCTCTGAGGGCCACAGCACAGCAGCTGGGGGAAGTAACATCCTTCCTTTGACTAAATGATATATTGTGGGGAAAAAAAACCCCTCCAGGACCACCCTAAAAAAGGACATTTTTCAGGAAGCAGAACCTGAGGTGCAGAGCCTGGGGTTTCTACGCAGCACAAAGCCTCTGCCCACCACCCCCATTACAGCACAGCTGCCACAGCCTCAGCTTCTCCATTAAAAGAAGAGTCTGCTAATTCTCTCATCAGTAGCAGCAGTGCCTAATTAAAAGGAAAGCATCCTATGATTAAACGAGCAACACCCAGAAAGAGCGAGATCCAAGCATAATTCAGCTGTGGTACAAAACACCAGCTCTGCCAACGAGCCCTCAGTAAATACTGAATTTTTGTTTCCAGGACATCTCGCCTTGCTGGACACACAGACGTGTTGTCCTGGATAAATCATTCCCTGTTAGCCTTCTGTTTGTGTAGTGTCGATTTGTTGATGTACCAAACAGCACATTGACAAGTTGTGGCAGCACATGAGATGGGAGCAGACAGGGCAGCGTCGCTCAGAAAGCACCGCACGGCTTTGGGGAGGTGAGCACCGCGGGGCAGGGGGCCAGCGTGGCAGCCAGGAGGGCACGCTCTCTGCACCCTGCCTGCAGGATTCAGGCAGGGCATTGCCAGGGGGGACAGCAGGAGGCAAGGGAAGGTGTCCCCAGAGTGCCTCGAGAGGTATCTCAAAGCTGGACCAGCACCTTGCCCTTTTTCGGCGTTCAGAAATAGGCTGTAATGCATTTCTTAATGTAATTTTCCCTATTTTTAAAACTGAGTAGAAACTCATGAGCAAGATTTCTGATGGCAAAAGGGACATTCTCCATTTCTGTGTGGGCACATGCCACTTCTCCTGCACACGGGGCTCCTGCAAGCGAGGCACTGAGTAGGGGCACTGAGTAGGTAAGAAGCTGAGGACAGGAGCTGGGGCCATGAAAACCGCAAGCCCTGGGGCCTGTGTTCCCCAGTTTCTGAAAAACAAGCCCTGCTGCTGGATGAAGTGCTACCAGGTGCCCCAGCAGACAGCACCCAGAGCTTACAAGGCCTCCAACTCCTGCCTTCCTCTGGCTCAGACCCATTTAGGGCACATCATCATCATCAGACCTGCACCCAGTGCCACGGGCATGACTGGCACAGATCCCACACCCCCCTTGCCCAGACAGCGAGCTCCAGGCTGTGGCCAAGCCTGGTCTCACCCAGCCCCTGCATTGGGATACCAGCACAAAAGAGCAGAAGAACCCCAGGGTCTTTCCTCTCTATCTTGGCAACAATAAAACAGAAAAACCCACTCTGTCTCGCCACAGCACAGAGGGAGGGATGGGATGAGCAGCCAGGAGGCAGATCCCTCCTTATCCCGAGGGATATCTTTGGGATATTGCTCTGCTTCTGTGAGCGGATCCAGAAGACCGTGAAAACTTCTAACCCATTCAAACCGCTGCAAGAATAAAACCTTTCTGAAATCATTACCATGGCAACTAGGAAAAATAACACAGAAAGAAAATAGCGACCTCAGCTATTTCACAGGAAACACCAGCAATGTTTTACTGACTCATCACTTGCAGATTTCTAATATCTATACATAAGAAAAAAAATCAAATGGGTCACACAAAAATAGGATTTTCAACTTGACGCTGCTCTGTTAAGATCCTCCACGTGGCTGCAGACACACACCAGGTCCACCTCGAAACAGGAGCCAGACCACAAGTCCTGGGGCAAAATGCAAGAAATTCTGACGAACAGAAGCAGCTCTTAATTAACAGAATGAGGTGCCCTTTCTTTGCCCTCTCCCACGCTCAGTTCCCCACCACTGATAGCTCATGGCTGTGTCCTCACTCAACCCACAAGCCTTCTCCATACACTGCCCTCATCACACCCACGTTAATCCCCCTGTATCAGCACACCCACCGAGCCACGACCATCCAAAACACCACTTTGGTTCCCTTCAGTAAATACAGCTCCTGTTGGCTCCAGAGCTGCTTGAGACTTTATAAATAGAAACTCAATCCACGCATATTTTCAGCAGTGACATTCATTGTCTTTGGGGCTCCTTAAAAGGTATCAGGCTTTAACTATAGTCCTGGGTCCAGCACTGCAAACCTGAGCCATGCTTAATCGGGGTCTGATAGGCTTCCTCTACTCGTCCTTTGCCAAATTGCTTTAAGAAAACAGTTCAGAAAGTAGCAGGATTGCAGCAGGTTTTGCTCTGCTCATCCTGGGGCTGGAGATGTGGAAAAGGGCAGCGTGCTTGCTGCTCAGTGGGCTGGAGGAGGACTGCTGGGATGTTCGGGATTTATAGGCATTTATTATAAGGAAATTACTTTGACAGACAAGTGAACAAGTCCAGTTACATCCCTTCACTGCATGGGAAAGAAGGATTTTTTTACGGGCTGAATGGAGGCTGAATATTTCATGCCACGGCAAGTAATGCTGTAAGAAAGGGAGGAAAGCAGCTTTCATTTCTGAGAAATCACAGCTGTCTGCACAGGAGGGATTCCCCTTCCACCACCTCTGCTAATCTCCTTGTCTTCCACCCAGCCTTCCCCATTCCAATCAACAAATGTCCCTTCCCACCCCACACCTGCAGAAGGAAGGAGCTGAGTCCTGTGGACATGGAACCTCGTGGTGCAGGACCTTGCCTCCCAGCACATCTTTGGTGAGGAACCACGGCAAACAACTGAATTCCCTGGCCCTGATTGCCCATACGGGGCTGTGTCCCCAGGTCTTTCATTTCTACCTTCAGAGTGGGGTGCAAATGAAGGGATGAGCCCCAAATTAGATGGAGAATTTCATCGACCCACCCTGAAGGGACCTGCCCTGAACCATCGCTGCCCAGACCCACAAACAGACCACACTGTCCTTCACCAAGTCCTGCAGCTGGGTTCTCTTTATCACTCTCAGGAGGCACAGCAGATATTCTTGCCTGAACTCCTTATCTCTCTCTGCTTGAGATTTCTGGATGAATATTATCCCAGAAAATGCAAGAAAAACATGAACTGGCTCATCCCTCTGCCCAGGTTTCGAAGGAGCTTAAGCTGAACAAAAGCTGCATTTCCACTTGGTCACACCTTGTAAGTACTTGAGATTTAAAGCCCTCTATTTATGGTTAATCTAAACCAAGTTTGAAACTTATCTCCCCATTAGTACTTGAGAAGGGACCAGGGGGAGGGAGGAAATAAAAAGAGGGAAAGAAAACCACTGTCACTGTAGGGCTCCTGCACAGTTCTGCTGAACCTGGGTTTCTGATGCTGGTAACACTATCTCTAATGCTGACAGACATCCGTGGGGGAAAAGCCGCTCGTTTCCTAACATCAGCAAAAAACCAATTATAACAAAGAGCTGAAATCCAGTAGAGATGAGGGAAAAAGCACTCGGCTCCTGCCCCCACTCCCGCTGGGGGCTGAGCAGGGTGGGAATGGGCTCTGTGAGGACACGAGTGGCAGCAGGGCAGAGTCGTGGGTGCCAACAGCATTGGGACAAACCTCTACCAGGAGAACAGGGGGAAAATATGGACTGATCCCTGGGAAAACACCAGCAACCAGAAGTGCTTACGGATGAAAGCATTTGCTGGTGCAAGCTGAGGGTGCTCCAGATGCTCTAGCTGAATTTCCTGGCTCCCACCCAAGGGGAACAACCACAATAATCAAAGAAGGAACAGAAATGCCTGGCTATCTGCAGAGAGCAGCGATTTTTCATCCACGCAGGGATGAAGCGAGTTTTGAAAGCACACATCATTTTCCCATTTCACCAAGTCGGAGTCTCTTCTCAACACTGCCTGAGCAGAGATAACACCAGGGTATGGATGGCAACTGAAACAACAGCTGTAATGATAGGATCTGAGACAGCCCGAGTATTTCCAGCCTCTGAACTAAATTAACAGGAAAGGATTGACACTTATGGTTCCCCAACCGGGGAGCTGAAGAAAACTTTAGTAGGTGTCAAGGAATCTATACAGGCTCATCCTTAAAGCATGCAGAGAACTGATTTATCTGATTTAAAAAACACCCTTTCCAGTTGCATGAAATCTCATTTAATTTTCAAATAATTCAGTCTCCAGAACCAGGATAAAGTCTGCTTTGTAGGCACAGCCCGTTTTTAAATGACTAAGAGGACTGTGGCATCCCTGTATGTTTTACCCCTGGAAAAGCTTCACAAGGGAGTAAATTAAAACATGGGAGCTCCTACAAGACCTCATAAACCCTACAAATCCCCGAGAAGCAGAAGAACCCCCAAGGTCTATAAAAAGAATTACCCCCAATAACAAATAGAGAGCTGGTTTTGAAGTCAGTGATCCTAGCGATTAACAGCTCCGATGACTTCCATTAGCGTTGACTCCTCCAGCCTCCAACAACAAGCTATTAATAAGAGTAATTTCTGCATAAGCAGGAGCTAATTGAATACAGCGCATGCAAACCTATAGGGCACCTCATTTTCCTGCCCCTTGCAGCTGGAGTGCTGAGGAATTGAGCTGATGGTAGCTCCAAGCCCTACGTTGGGCAAAGCCACCAAGGCACTGAGGGAGGGAAAAGCCTCACGGAGCTGCCAAGGCTTTGATTGCTTGGCTGAGAGCAGCTGGCACAGGGCTGGAGAGATGTGTAATGGAGTTAAATAGAGATGTGGGATGTGCACCCGAGTGGAAGTGGAGATACCTCTAGGAAGAGAAGACAGTGCATGAACGTGAAGCCTCGTGAGCTCCTGGGCAGAGCCCAGAGCAGATGGAGGTTTTCCAAGGAAAGGCTGTCTGATTGATTCAGGGATGCATACACCTGTGTAAGTGCCCTTCTGAAACAAATCCTGATGAATCAGACTCATACGGGGAAGCATCAAATCAGAAATTTCACCACAAAGCTGGGCTGCACCATTCAGCTGGAGTGAGACAGCCGGGGTGCAGGGTGAGGGGTACAGCAGCAGTTTGCATCAGTGTGTGATGCAGACAGCCCCTGGTGCAGCACCAGCTGCTGCCTGGACACAGAACAGGTCTTTGAGTGCCTGCACTTGCAGGAAACAACTCAGAAGATGTGCAAAAGATACCAAGAATATCTTACAAAACAAAAGGATTCCCTTCCTTCCTGACCTGGAGACCTGACCCAAATCCATGTGCATCAAAAAAGCCAAAATATGAGTGTCCTGGATTGAGCTGGCATGGAGTCACAGAGGCTGGAAGGGACACGGTGCTGTCCACAGCTGCCCTGTGCAGCCAGACAAGGGTGAGCTGCACCTGACCCCCAGATCTCCCACAGCCTCCTCAGGAGGTGAACGAGCACTGGGCAAGATCTCATTTTAGCACACAGGGATGGTCAAAGGAGCAGCCTCCACACACCTGACAAATCTGCAGCTGCCATCCACTGTCAGCAAAATGTTCAACTGGGCTGGAAACTGGTGAGGATTGGGATGCTCTTGACCACCAAGTCCTGGGAGCAAAGTACTTCTCATCCCAAAGATGCCCTTATCTTTTGAGTCAGGGTTCATACAGGGATCCAGACCTGCCACTCTCCAGTCTGCCCGGAACTTTGGATACGTAAGCACCCCGAGACCTGGGGCACCAACCTGCCACATCCCCACTGCCCAGCTCCCTTACACCATTTCTCCATGGAACAATCCAATTTTCCTCCCACACGGAGAAATCAATCAGTGGGTGTCATGACAGCTAATAATTTCCAGTTACCTTCTTCCCTGCACACTGAATTCAGGCAGAAGCAGAAGTACATAAATACCACTTGGGTGACTATTATTAATGCTTGAACCTGCAGCCTAATGGTTGCTCCACACTGGCAGGTTTTCTAACCCTTCACCTCCCCTCTCCATCATCCTGGATACCTAAAAATTTCATGTTCTCTGATGCTGATTAAGACAGCCCTCATGTTCTCGAGCCTTGACTGTTTACATAAATAGACACTTTAATGCATTTTGCCAGCAAGGTTTCCTTTGACTCCTTGGCACAGATGGCTGATATTTCCGTGCTGCAGCAGCTATTAGATCGTAATGTTACCAGTGACAACTCTACATCATCTGTACCCTGCTCTCTCCCCTGCAGCAGGATGCACCAGGAATTCAGCTTGAGATACTGCCATGGGCTCAGGCTGCTACTGCCTCCTGCAGAAGGGGTTTGCCCGCCTTGGCTTTGGGCACTGTGGCTTTGTGGATCCCTACAACAGCCTGATGTAGCTGGGGGTCCTCCAGTGGCTGTTCTCGTGCTGGGGGGATGTCAGGCATCGCCTCATCCCACTTCCTTAAAGAAGTGCCTCCCGTGGATAATGAGCTTTTCTCCTTGGGTGCTGTCCCAGAGAGTCATTCACCCTTGTCACCTCTCCAGTTTGCTCTTAAAAATTAACAAAAGGCTCCCCACAGGGCTGAACCAATTTTTTCTTCCTTCCTTCAGAGACACCAGTGTTTTGGATCAATCTAGATCCAAAACAACACAAGATCCAGGCAGGGATTTGAACCCACTGCAGCTTTGGGGAGGCCAGTGAAGGACTCTCCAGTCTCTTTCTTGTTATGTTAACAATGGCAAAACACCGCAGAGACGGCGGCTGAAATTCAAGTGCTATTTAAACAAATGAATATGTAGGGTATAGTTCATACAATGTGAGTTCAGACAAGGAAACTCAGAACAGCCAGGAAGCTCAATATGAACCAGATTTTAAAAACAAAAACAAAACCCCAAAGCCCTTCCTCAAGGAAGCCCTTGCTGAATTCTTTCCCCTGCTGAGGAGTCCAACATCACGCCTCGTACTAAAGCCTTTGCTTTTCACTCCAAGAAAGGACTTGGAGGAAAAAAAGGAAAATAAAAGCAGCACATTATGGAACAGAGCCTGGCTTACAGCCAGGGCTGGGGGGGAAGCAGCACAGAAACCCTCTGGTTCAGCAGCACATTTTACTCCTGCTCTATGGCAGAACCATCTTTTGCAAAGCCCCAGCTGTTTGAACCCGCAGTGCTGCAGAGGCTCAGCTTCCCTAAGGCGAATCAGTCAATTGGTTCAACAGTGTATTTAAAATCCCCCCGAGTCTACCTTTAAATCACCTTTATATTCCTCTATCCAAAGCTAATAGTTTCTACCTGCATTTTGCTTCATCTCTGTAGAAAAACAAGCTATTTAGCAGCCACATTAATAATCCGTGGCAATCTGGTTGTCATTTCCCTGATGGAAAATTTCACACTGCTGCCCAGCAGCCGCGACGTGGCGAGTGCTGCGAGCACCTCACACTGCTCTGCCTCCCTCCCACTGCACCTAGAGCCAGGAGAAGAGCAGGAGTTGGATCTGGATGGGTGGGGTGGGCAGGAAACACAGAATTACAGCCAGTCAGGTGTACCTACAGCTCAGGCATGTGCAGGAACCACGTGGAAACAACCTGCTGTTGAGTGAGAAAGTCAGTCAGCTCGTGTCAGAAGGAGCTGAGAGGAAACCCAGCTCTTGAAGCCCCAGCCACGTGATGGTGAAATGTGTGTTGACAATTTACTGTGGAAGGTGGCCTGTGGAAAAGAGCTTTGGGTGAAAGAGGAGCTTCATCCAGCAGCCCTGGCCATGGGTGCTCAGTGTGGCCAGGCTGACTGATGAGTGAATACAAATAAACAGCAGGAGGGGAGGGGGCAGTGTTTTCAACACACTCCCAAATGCCACTCATTTTATGTGCCTTCAGAGAACCACTGTCATCTTAAATATCCCAACCTGGCCTACTCTGGTTGCTGAGTCTGTTAAGCAAGGGACTGAAAGGCTGTTTTGGGTCCCTCTAGGCTGCCTGTCCCAAGGTGAGATGCCAAACCTCCAGAGGAGCAAACTTTTCTCCCTGGCTGTTATGAGGATCTCAGCTCACCAGCTCCTGTCTTGAAGGTCAGGATGCTCTGGTACCAGAGCTGCTGAATCCCCCCCAGCATTGCTGGGGACAGATGGGTGGGCAGAAGCCTCTTCCTTCTCCAGTAACCTCCAGCCTTGTCCTTCCTCTCAGAGAGGAGCAGCCCCTCTGCCAAGGGGCTCCTAAACAACACCAGGTTTCGACATGACACCTTAAAATAGGCCCTTAAAATATTTACCCTAATATAGCCCACTGTGCCCAGGGCAGCACGTGGAAAGCCCAAGACGTAAATATTGTCTAAATAAGCAGAGAGCTTAATATAGAAAGTCATGGAGTCAAGTACTCTTCAAGCGCCCTCATGTCTTTGCAAACATCAGTCAGTAAAGATAAATTTGACATGGTTGATCACTCACACTTTTAGGTAAGGCTCTTCTAAAAGAAAAAAAATCACATTTCAGTGTTTATAATCTCTGCAGGAAGGCCTGGACCAGCATTTTGCCCCTCTAATTCCTGTTCTCACGACTGTCAGATTATGAAATTGCCAACTCTAAGCCTTCCGAGGTTACAAAGAAACACCTCTCTGTTCTCTGCTGCCACTTCAAGCAGATGAACTAATAAAAACAAGCTCTGCTATTCCCTCCAAATGCCTGGGAGAAAGGAATCTGGAACAGTAGTAGCTTCAAAATACCGTTAAAGAAAGCAACCACCCACCGCGTCTGGAGTCCCCCCACGCTTATCAGCTTCCTTCACCCTTGTTACCCGAAAACCACACAAAAATCTGCCTCTTGTCATCCAGATGTTCGCATCACCACTGGCCAGGGCAGAAACCAGAAACCCCCTGCCCTACTTCTCCCAAGGCAAAGAATTAAGGAGCTGTGTTGCCCTTAGGGTGTTTGATGCCAGGAGCTTGCTGAGCTGCCCATCCCCAGTGGGGTGGTCCCCCCAGGTGGGAGCCCACACCAGCATCTCCCAAAGATGCTCCTAGTAAAGGGCAACAAAGTTTTGACAATCTGCCCCTTGGGCAGTCACAGCAAAGACACCGTGGATCTGTTTTCACCCTTCAGCCAAGGGAGGAATAAAAGTGTTTATTGGTTTCTGCGAACCACCTCCCCCCAGCTTCTTCAGAGATGATCTTCCCGAGATTATTAAATAAAGGTGGAATCACTCAAGCATCCCCGCAGAGCTCCCACCAAGGGCAGCAAATGAAGGTGAAACCGGCAGGACTCTGGAGCATGCTGCTGTTTAATGTGTACTGAAAACAACACTTAGGCAGCCAGACTGCATCAGGGCATCAGGGGAAGGTGCTGGCTGGAAGGGACACATTGAGCACAGCCACGTCTCCCCGGCACTCGGTCACTGAGGCATTAATGCCACAGGATGACAGGGGAATTGGGAGTGGATCCGCAGCCACCAGCACTTCCACCGGGAGCTGGGGGAGAAACACCTCTGCGTGCAACCATGAGCAACTCAGCAAACATGAAACACGCCAGGAAGGGAGAAAAGTGGAGTCACGACTTGAGATGCAGCGAGCTCCCCGCCAAGGCTGGTGCTGGCACAGGGGTGGCTGTGTCCTTCTGGGAGCACAGAGCTCTGGCATCCCGGGAGAAGCAAGATGCTGGGAGCTCTCAAGAATGGGAGGGGTCTATAACAAGGTTTTGCAGCATCTCTGCATCCCCACTAATAAACTCTTCACCCCAAAGGCAGCATGCACCTGCAGCCCCAAGACACATTGTGCCTGAGGCAGGATCAGGGGCACCACGCCAGGCGGGCCCCAGCAGCAGCCACAAAACCCACGTGAGGCCGGAGCGCGCAAAGGCTCTTTGAAAGCAGAGTTCTTGTCATTCTCATGGAGACGTTTCAAGAGGAACATGGCAACTTCTTTTCTTAATGACTATATATAGGGAAAGCTCTGCTAGGTGACAAGTGGTGAGAGGCTGGAGGAGAGGCAGCCTCTTGCCTGCAAGGACTCAGATAATCGAGCGGAGGAATAGCCAGTGATGAGTCTATTTTGGACTCATCATGCTGCTGCTGGAGCATTCACCGAGGAGGCAAAGCCATTTGTTACCTCCTCTCCAGGGAGTGCAAATTCAATAGAGTTCCCTGCCTGCAGCTGCACCGACCCCAGAGCCCACAGAGCCCACAGAGCCCACAGCACCTCAAGCACTGCCAGGCTCACACTGACCGGGTGGCAAAGGGCTGCTCCCTCTCCTTGGTCCCCTCACCACAGACCCCAGCACCACCTGGTGCTGCCCAGGGGACAGCGGTCTCAGCGTGGTGCTGACCATCCCTGGCAGGGCTGGCATGCAGGAGCACACACAGCCAGCTATCACCCAAGGTGATTGCTGCACCCTGGAAGCAGGCTCAGAAGAAAAAGCCTGCCTTGCTCCATCCTGGGACCCTTCCCAGCGCATTCCAATGCCTCTCACCCCAAGCCATCCCGCCAGCAGCTGGATTCAGACCCATAACCCCAACCCTGCACCAGGAGCTGCCAGGACAGCACTCACCTGCTCGTGGTACTCGATCCCCATGCTGAGCGTGTTAATGAGAATGGCCACCATGATCCCACGGCCGAAATATTTGCTGTCCACGATCTTCTGGAAGGTCTCGCACACCACGTGCCAGAAGGCCAGCACCCGGCTGGCCCTCCTGGCCCGGGCTCTGCCCCGCTGAGGGTCCCGCTGGTCACTGTAGTGGGCATCCTGGGTGAACTCATAGACCCCCTCGCTGTCCGAGTCGGCCGTCTCGTTGTCCGACAGCTCGGCCTCGCCCGCCAGCGCTGTGAGGCAGTAGGGGCAGCTCTCGGGGCTGCAGGAGCCACCCTCCAGCTTGGTGCAGGGGCTGGAGATCTTGCAAGAGCTTTGGCAGGGACCTGAAATGCCAGCAGCACAGGGAAAGGGCGGCTCATCAGCTGGGACAGGGGGCTGCAGGGAGCGACCCCCAGTCCCTGTTAGCACCGAGTCTTTGCCCCTGACATGACAGGCATTTCCTTATGGGAAAAGGGCTCCTGCTGGGTTAAAACCTGGGCTCTTCTCTATGTTTATGAAGCTCTTTGTTGCCCCCAAAGAGACACCACCCCAGCCGTGGACCCTGAGCACACCTCATCACATCTCCAGCCATTATGGGAAGGAGAAAGCAATCGGCTGCCCCGGTCCTGGCAGGCTCCTGGCTGTAATTACCGGGAGCACTGTTAGCAGCCTTCTTTCCTGCTCCCTCTGCTGATGCTCCAAAACCACCAGCTTCCCTCTCCACGCATTGCCCTCCATGGCAGCTGCCAGGTGTCTCCTGGGTGAAATACCAGCAGGATAGTCCCCAAAATTCCCATCAGCTGGCTGCGAGGAGAGAGGCAATGCGTGTGCCTGACTCCTGCACGGCAGCATGCAGCAGTAAGAATGCAAACCCTGTGCTAAACCAGCTCAGAGCCCAGCTCTCTGTGTTTAGTCTCTGGGCAGCACTAGGCTGGGGGCAGGATTTGGTCTCTTCCCTGCACATCTCCTGGCTGGAAAGGTCGATGGCACTGCAGTGAGGAGGAAAAGGCAGTGACTGCTGAAACATTTCTTGGAGGCTGAGTGATTGGACTAGACTTGTCTGAACTCCCAAATCTCAGGATGTGGAGGGGAAAAGAGCATCTTTCAGTGAAGATATGAAACCCCTGGTCCAAGAAAGACGCATTCGGTGTCTGACTCTTACAGGCTTCCTGAGCAAATCACAGATTTTTAATACTCAGCATCTGTGATTGCCCTTGAGCGCTCACACAAAGCAGACACTCAATCTCCCCGAGCCTTGTGTCCCACGGGAGCAGAGCTACACAGTGCTCAGGGATGTGATAGCACTCACATCTGGAAGGTGTCCATCTGCAAGCTCTAGCTGATTTTGGGAGCACAGGATTTGGGAAGTGTTCCCCGTAAATGGTTTGGGGGTGGGGGGAAATCACAGAATTTTGTCCTAACATTTAATCTAAACCCACCCTCTGCAAAGTTTAAAGCCATTTCCCCCTTCCTATCACTACATGTCCTTGTCAAAGTCCCTCTCACGCTCTCTTGTACTTGTCTAATCTACAAGATGGGGATTGCAAAGAAAATGGATTCACTGAAAACCCTCGTATCCCTTGGATTATTACAGGTATGAAGTCTGGGAGGTGGAAACCTCTCTCCTAAATTTGGCAATAAGAGGCATTAGGTAGGTCGGAAGATTCCTGTTCGTCTCACCTGGAAATCCATCGCCTTTCTCGGTAACGTGAACTGAAAAGAACCCTGCAAAAATCCAGAGAGAGAAAAAAATTAAGACAAAAGCTGTATTTCTGGAAAGCAGCCCCAGATGCAGATCCAGCCCCAGCTCACCCGTGCTCTGTGTCTCCAGCAGCTTGTGCATGGTGCTGTAGGGCCCGGGCGGGATGTTGAGGCTGGTCAAGGTGCTGCTCCCAGCACCCACCGCCGCCTCCCCCAGGTTCTTCTCCTTCAGCATCTCATGGGAGGTGCTGGAGTGCACCGTGGGGTACACCTTGCTGCCCACGATGTTCTTGGGGATCCCCTCGGGGCTCGGCAGGCCGAGGCTTGGCTGCGTCAGGGACGAGCGGCAGCGCACGGGCTCAAAGTGACAGTCGGCGTGGTAGATGCTGTGCACAGACTCGGTGTTGCTGGGAGAGGCACTGGGGGCCCCCAGGGAGTTGGGTGCCGAGGGAGGGAGCACCAGCCGGTTGGTCCCGTTGTGCAGGGAGCTGGTCTCCACGTCGCTGATCTCCGGGCTGGCACGGGGCGCCCGCAGGTTCCCGTTGCCCAGGTGGTAGTGGTGGTGGTGGTGGTGGTGGTGGTGGATGAGGTGGTGCACGGAGGATCTCTTCCTGCTCCGGCGCTTCCTGGCGTGCCGCTCGGCCCCTGCCTTGCTGGTGGGGCTGCTGAGGAAGCCCATCCTCACGCCTGCCGCCCTGTAGGCCTTCACCAGCTGCTTGCTGCCTTTCCGGGCAATGTAAACCAGATACTTGAGGAGCTCATCGTAGCAGCTGCCTGGCTCTGAGAAGCTGGCGAGGGTGCTGGCGTTGGACAGGTAGCGCACGCGCTGCTCCTTCATCAGCTGGCTCTCACGCTGCTTCGTCTCGGAGAACTGTGTGGCGATCACCACCAGGCACAGGTTGATCATGAAGAAGGAGCCCACCTAAGGGGACAGGGGACATCAGCCACCTCGGTGTGGCCGTGGCACCCCACAGATCTGTAGGGCACAAAGAGCGAGCCCTACAGCCAACCCCAGCCAACCCCACCCCCTGTGTCACCCAGCGGGGACCACTGGCTGGGCTGACTCACCCCCCAAGCTCCCACCCCAGGGACTCCCACGCCAGCCCTCCGTGGAGGACGTCAGAGATCAAAGACGAGAGAAGATTATTTTGACAAAAAACTCTTGCTCTTTTAGGATGGTGTTTTTCTCTCTCCACAGACAGCAGTTGTAATTATCACAATTAGTGGCATTACGATGAATGCACTGAGCCTTCCTGATAGGAGCGGTTTTTTTCTGCCAGTGTGTGGGCAGCTTGTGAGCAGATCCCTTTCCCCTGCTAAGGGAATTTGTGAGTGACTGTTATGCAAGGGCATCAGCAGCCTGTACCCACAGCTTGGAGATTTTCTTTCCAACCAGGGTTTCATGAGGTTCTGCCTTCTGCAGAGCCCAGCCTGGATCACAGGGAATTACTGACGTGCTAATGGGCTATCACGCACTGCTAACGTTACTCGCACGGCATCTGGAAAAGTACTGCTTGCTCTTCCTCTTCATCATCTCGGAGAGACTGAGAGCAAGGGTTTGTTTCTCTCTTGGGGAAGCTAATAGAAGAAAACAGCCTCATGGACTAAACAACCATCTACTTTCTCATCAGGGTTTGAGTCCTGGTTTGACGAGGAGCAGAAATCCCCACGATGACCTAACTGACAATGTGCAGGTATTTTTCTGGAGTTAGACCACTTATGTAGCAAGAAAAGGACTCATCTCACTTAGCTACATCTGAGTGAGACACCTAATGATCCTTTAGAGTCAAGAGAGAAATAGGCGCATCAAGTCTGCAATGCATCTAATTTATTTTGGATGTCTACCTTCAGAGGAGATGAATCACCCCGTTAAAGCACCTATTTTTCTCCCTTGACGATAAAGGGAGTCTAGACAACGAGCTCAGCCAGTCACTGTAGACAATTCTGCTTGCATAGATGAAGCCCATCATGAAGCCCACCCCACAGAAACCCTTTGTTGGCTCCTTTGTGGGTGGTCTCAGATGATGCTGTGAAGTGTGGGTGGGCTGTGGGCAGTAATCTCTTCCCTCCTTTCTTAATGTGCTCTCTGAAGTTTGGGACTGTTTTCCCGAAACATCCCCACCGCACCAAGGACCCAGCAGATGGGTTCTTCAATGTGGGGGAAGTTTTGGGCAGCCTCTTCCCTTTCTGGCACTCAAAAACTGACCAGGTGAAATTTGCCTACTTTAAAACTTAAATTCAAGGTGGCAAGCAAGAGAATGAAGCTTGGAGCACAAGGAGAGAAGTAGAAGAAGCAGCAGCAACAACAGAAGTGTATCTACCACCTCTTGAGCACAACTTTCCTTCCTTCCTCATGTTTGCAGCAGAATGCAGCTGCAGCACAATTCCGTGGGGAGGCTGTGTTTCTCCCAGCAGGCTGGTTGCTAGTTCAGCTTTTATATTCACTGCATCCTCTGCCCTGTTCCTCTGGGTGACTCCACCCTGCTCTCTCCAAAGGCCAGGAGGACCCTCCTGCTCCCCTAAGGCCACTCACAATGATCAGGAGGATGAAGTAGATGAAGTTGTAGAAGGAGTGTGCATCCATGACAAAGTACATGATGTCCACCCAGCCTTCCAGCGTGATGACCTGGTGGAGACAGGAAGGGTAAACAAACTCCTCAAGGCTCAGTTACAACAAAGTGCACGGGCAATTTTTTTTCTTCATGTCTGACACCCCATGGTTGGTCCTGGTGCAGTACAAGATGCTGAGGAGCCAAATCCTGCTCTTCCCAATGCCAACAGCCACATTACCAGCTGCCCAGGCTGAATCCAGCCTTTCCATCCGGACTTAAGGGCCACCAGTGCATTTTTCAGAGAGAAGAGCAGTCTCTAGGCCCTGCCGCACACCAGCACCATCTGACTGCACACCCACAGGGTTTTATCCATGCATGTGAGGTGGAGATATTCTCAAAACAGGCATCATATTGTATCCCTAACACTTTGAGCACCTGTGCACTACTATGTAAGTGCTCACTAGTGCAAAACAGCCCCCAGGAGTGCAATTACACAGCCACAGGAACATGTTGGGGGCAGGACCTGCTGTTTGCCCACCTCGTGAAAGAAGAACAAGGCCTGGCAGACAGGGCTCACCTGAAATATCGCAATCCAGGCGTAGCCAATGTTGTCGAAGTTGATGGCTCCCTTGAAGGGGTTGTGCTCCCCAGCAGAGCAGTTGGTGTAGTACTGGTTCCAGTTCACACAGGAGGTGTTGGTGGTGTCATTGTAGGAGTAATAATCCAGGGTGCACTCCAGACCCTCCTCCCTCCGTGTTGGGATGCTCCGGCAGTAGCGCATCCCGTTCTCCCGGGGCTGGGAGCAGATGAAGGGGTTTTCATCCTCGTTCTCTGTCTGGTAGTACCGCTCCAAATCCACTGTGTAGGGGCTGAAAGAGTCCAGACAGGGCCGGGGTTTGCACACCGATTGCAGGCAATCTGGCAAGGAGACAGCTGTAACAGCAGAGCCTGGTATCTGCTTTTCTAGATCTTAAAGCAACTTTTTAAAGAAGGAATCCCCCTGGACTTACCGCAGTCCCACAGGGTGAGCTGATGTCCCTAACTGGGTTTTGAGAAACTGAGGCAGTGCACTTGGCCCCTTGGCAATCCCTCTGATGGCATTATTGCAAGTTATTCCATCTGGAAGCACTCTGGCTTTGACTTTAGGAGACTCAGAGAAGGATTCAGCGTGACAGGGCTTCTCTGAAATGTCTTTGCTGCAGTCAGATGGAAATCAGTCAGTTTAAGCTCCTGTATCTCCTGTCCTCCTGGAGATGCTGAGAATTGTTTAGGGAGACTCTATGTACAAGGACCTCCCAAGATTCCTAAAAATCAGAGCCAGGGCCTTCATCTGCATTTCACCATGTCAGTTCAGCCCACAGATAAGATCTAAATTCCCTCTGAGGGTGGCCTTACCACAGCAAACCAGGCAAAAATATTCTTCAGGGAGATGAAACAACCCATGGCCAGCCAGAAGCTGGCTCCTTGCTCTGCACACACTATCTCCTTAATGCTGCCAGGACTCCTACTAAAGCTTGCAAAGATATTTTTAAGCCTAGTTCAGCCCAGTTAATTCCTGCAGAATTGCCTGTAATACCCTTCAAAGCCTATCTAAACCCCTGGAATTCTGGCTCAATTAAACAGCACCCAAACCTGTGGCTCTATTGGATTTACTCGATGGTGAAGCTGTCCCCCTGCTCTGTTGGCATTTATTTAACAGGAACATGTCCTGGTAATGACACTTGCAGCCACCCTTCGAGGGTGTGACCTACAAGAGGGGTGGGAGTTGATCAGGAGGTGTGTGGGAGAGGTTGGAAGGTGCCTCGTGCCAGCCACAGCCACAGGAGCAACATGGTCCTGCTGTGTGCAGGGAAGAGGCTTTGGGCTTGTAGGATTCCTCCATCCAGGGGTGAATCCAGCCAGATCCACCCTGGGGAGTCAGAAATCCCCTGAAAGGTGACGAGGGTGGCAGAGCTTGGCAGAGCCATCAAGGGTTTGCAGTCACCTGCCTTTTTCCAAGCATTTGAAGGGATGGAGGTGGTCGAAAAAAGCAGAACAGGCATGGAAACCCTGAAAGAGGCTGTCAGCTATCAGGTGTTTCAACCACTGTCCAAACAATGCTACATCAGGCCAGAAAACTGATCACAACAACAGTCTTTTTGGCCTTAAAATTCAGGGCTCTGTCAAAATTAACACTTTGGGATGGGGACTATCTCTTGTTCTGAAGCTGAAAAGTACCTAGCATCAAAAATGCATGGTGGGTCCATCAGTTTTTCCTGGGGTTTGGGTGGGACTACAAAAGTCATGGCAATAAACACCACCAGCTGCTGGAGGGGATTCAGACCTGAGCATCTCCACACAGAAAAGGTCACACATTAATGATATGCTGAATTTAGAAAGCCTGAACTCCCATCCTCAGAGGGTTTTTTTGGAGGCTTTTATCAATCAGAGAGGTTCCCAAGTGCCAGCTGAGGGTTAAGGACAGCCTGCAAATGCAAATGGCAAATTGTCACAGCTCGCTCTGCTCCTGCTGTGTGTGCCCAGGCAGGAGTGATGGTGGCATTTAGGAGCACGGAGCATTTACAGAAGAGAAGGGCTTTTTTCCAGAGGAGATCCTGGAGGGACAGCCCCCCTCGAGCTGGGGAGACACTGGTGCTGCCCACGCAAACTCACATGCTGAAGTTCTCAGGGAGGAAGCAGCGGTTCCTGAGCAAACCTGCCCACAGCTGGACTCCCACAATGCCAAAGATGAAGAAGACAAAGAAGCAGAGGAGGAGGACGTTCCCCAGCATGGGCAGCGTGTCCAAAAGCAGCGTCACCAGGATGCGCATACCTGAGGCAAAGAGGAAAACTCACATTGAATCTTCTTGTTTTAGCTGTGTCCTCCTGACCTTTTCCTTTCCACTGATACTTTTCCTTCTATTTTCCTTCTGTCCTCATCACCCGCATGGAACACTCACAGCTTCCCATCCCCTTTCCCCCCAGAGCCCCTGGAACACCCCCTTTCATTTGTGCCTTGCTACTGGACACCAGACCCACCTTCCCTGCTCAAGTCCTCTTCTCCAAAGTTTTCTAGCAATTATGTTTCCTTTCTTCCCTCAGATTAAATTCTGACATTCTCCTTTGCTCAATCATATTTCTTTCTCCACTCACTGTATTTCAAAATTCCCTTCCCTCCCTATTTCCCTGCATCTACCCTAAATGCCCTCTCTTCCTTAAAACACAGGGCTCTCTCTGGCAGTTAATTCTCACAAGTTCAGGAACAGCCAGTTCTGTAACAAAGACAAATTGATGGTGACTTCAACTTGACATTTACACACAAAAAATTGATTTAATCTGACATCTGTGTAATATTCTGCTCATCTCTCACTCTCCTTCTTTCCCCATGTTCTACATTCTCTCACTTGCTTATATTGACTTTTATCTACAGAAAGCATTACTGTTGCACCCTTTACTTTGATATTCAGGAAGACTTTTTTCTCGTATCCTGATGCTGTCACCTCCTCTCTCAGGGTTTTTCTTCTACTCTGTTACTGGGGAACAACCACCTTGCATCAACTCCTAATTAACTAAAATTACTTTCTGTGGTTATTGCATTGATCATCATACAAAGCTCATTTTTTATTTTTCCCACCTTGCATTTCTATCCCACTGTAACTATGTTGCAGAGAAGACAAGACAAATTACCCAGGATTTCAAAACACATTAAGTGAATTACATCCCCAGTTAGACAGTGGTGGATAAATTAAGCTATCCACCAGTTCAGCAGTGGGGATAAAAAAAAAAAAAACACCATTGCAAACAGGATTCTGAAGCTTCTGTAATGATTGAAACATCAGCAGCAAAGCCAGATTAAGTTCAAGAGTCAGGAGCAGGAAAATAAATAGATCCCAGGCACTTCCAGCATCAGCAGAGAGAACTGAAGCTGATTAGTTCTCATCAAGGCATTGGGCCAGTTCAGATGGGGGAGTGCAGACTTGGATTTAACTTGGCTAAAACAAAACTGGATTTGATGCCCAGGATTGTAGGACCAGGAAAAGGATGCTTCTGGTGCAGTTGTATTTAACATACCTGATCCATACCACATCCAAGAGGGACGGTGCTCGGTGTCTCTCACTGGGATTTGCCCAGCACGGGGCTGTGGGAGGGTTTGTGATGGCCAGTGCCATCTGGGGCTGGGCTGCCATGCAGCAGCAGGCAGTGCCACCCACTGCTGCTTCAGGCAGGGCTGAGAGCCTTGTCCATGACCTGAGAAACCAGCACTGAAGAGCCACTGCCCATCCCACCCAGGTCTGCCTTGGAGATGTTGGGGGTTTGGGCTGTGTGGACCAGCTCTGGGGTCCTCAGCACTTCCCAGGGGACTATCTCCATGCACAACAAGACTTCCTCACCCCAGTTTCTCCAGAGAAGGATGGAGTATCCCAGGAAGGGTGGGAGCAGCACGGCTCAGACCCCTCTGCCTGTACTCTGCCTGTACCGCCTGGCAAAGGCTGTTGGCTCAGTCAATCCCTATCACCTGCAGCCCTTTAGCAGCCTCCTCAGACCCTCTTCAGATGAGAAATGAAGGTGTCTGAAGACAGCCTTGGATACCTTATTGACTCCTCTCTGATGCCACAGGTGTCAAAAGGAACCCAGACAGCGGTGGTAGGACCCAGCACTGCCAGGCTTGGGCAACCTTTGAGCTGTGATGTGAGATCAAAACATCTGGGTTTGCCCTTCCATCTTTGGGGCACAGATCCTGAGAGCTGGGAGGAATTAGGATCTGACTTACTGGGGACCCTGTTGATGGCCCTGAGCGGCCGCAGGACTCGGACGGTGCGGACGGCTGAGAAGCTGACATTCTGCAGGTCCAGGGAATACTCCAGCATCCTGAGAAAGACACAAAACCACGGAGGAGCGTCACGGAGCCGGTGGAGAAATGTTAGATCATCAAACATTATAAAGCAAACATTAAATGCCAACCACTCACAGAGGGACTTGTTACTGCATCTCTCCCATCAGGAAAGTTTGCCAGAGGAATTAATTAAGGGTTGTTTGCGTATCAGGATAAAGTCAATGAGGGGGAATGTGATACACCAGCTCACACAGCCCCAGATCTCTCTGTCTTGCTCTCATCTGCTTTGGTTCCTGTTTTTGCAGAGGGCCAGGCAGAAGCTTCTGAAAGTCCCTGCGCGCTCCGGAGGGGAAATTTCCAGGCACAGCCCTGTTTTTAACAGTTTTACGGACACTGTAATGAATCTGAGTTTGTTGTGCTGAGCACCACCACAGTCCTGAGAGGAAGAACACCTCCTGGTGCAGACCCCTCTGTGGGCCACAGAAGATGAGCAGCACAGGACACTGAGCTCTGCTCAGGTGGGAACAAAACTGGTGACACTTGCAGGTAAAAAATGGGGCAAACATGGACCAAGGAAGCTCCCAGTGCTCCCACTGTCTGACAGGGTTATTTCCCAGCTCGGGACATGGAGGAGCAACATTCACAGGACTTAGTCTTAGGATGCACCTGGATGTCTGCAAGTCCCTGGGGTGCTCCAGCACCTCTCACTCTTCTCGTGGCACCTTTGCTCAAGCACAACAGAGTCATCAGTCACAACACCTCCAGGACTTTGCTCTCTGGCTGTGGGAAGATCCAAGAGCTCTGCCCAGAATATTCTTGAAGAGGCAGAGCCAGGCAAAGGCAAGGAACACAACCCTGAGGCTCCCCACACAGTCAGGCTCCCCCTGCCACAGGATATTAATCTCTTCCGAAAATTATCAAGTTCCATCTCCAAACAAGCTGGGTGGTTCCCTCCCTCCAGCTCTGATGGCTAGAAGCCTAACTTCCAGCCTGAATTTATTCAGGACAAGCTCATCTACATTTGTTCTTATGGCAGCACTGTCTTTTAACTATCTTCTCTAGCTGTTATTTGTCCCTGATGTTTACCCACCCATGTATTTACAGAGGACAAATCACATCTCCTCTCAGCCTTGATTTTGCAAAGTCAAACAAATCAAGTTCTTCCAGCCCCATCTCACAGACAGGCTCTCTGCTTCTCAGTGACAACCTTCCTCCACACTTGCCCTGGTCTGAATTAATCTCACCTGATCAGGCATCAAGTTTCTGGAGGAGGTTTTGGTCGCTCCTTGCACAAAGGCATCAGTCCCTTCCCTCCCTGCTGGAAATCCCACAGGATCCATCAGTGCTGTGTTGGGTTTGCCATGGCTGCAGCACACTGGAGGCTTCTGCTCTTCCTGTGACCAGCCAAACCCACTCTTCTCCCTCCTGGCCTCCAGCAGGTGAGGGGCACCCAGGGTGGAGAAGACTCCCCTTCCAGCCCCCAAATAAACAACTCCATGTTCAATGCAGTGAGGCTTTACCTGATGGGCTCTAATGAGAACGATGATGATCAAACCATATCTAAGATCAAAATAACCTCAACATATTCCTCTCTGTTTAGCTGACCCCCACAGCAACGGGACAGTCCCAGGAGATGGAGGTTGGACAGGCACATGTGGACACTATGAATTTGTTCTCAGCCTCTGACCAGAAGGGAAGGCAGTGTGTTCACAAAACCCCACCTGACCTGGGGAAACCAGGAAAAAAAACCTGGAAAACCAGCCCCTTCCTCAGTGCACAGGACTCCCTGCATTGGGCAAGCTTTGGCTAAGGTGAGGAGAGGGGCACTGGTTTCACGGGTGTCAAGTTTCACTCGCTGTTCTAAAAGATTTCTGTGTGGTTGGCAATATTCAGGTAAAAAGCCCATATCAAACATCCAGCTTTTCTTTCATCCATTATTAAAACGGAGGCTGCCAGCAAAATTCAGAGCAGCACACGGTTACTTGCACCAAGACAAATCATTTTCTGATTAATGACAGCTCCAGACGCACTTCCAGAGATGTGAGCGCTTGTAAGCTGCGAAGGACGTGCTGTAAAATGCATTTTGATTTAACTCATTAAAGAACAATTATAATGCCAAATTTAAAGGAGCAAGCCAAACAACAACCCAGAGGCTTGAGCAAGCGCTTGAAAACCAAGAGCAAGAGCAAGAAGGTGGTGTCCTGCCTCTGTTGCTGGACACTGCTACCAGAATGGGTGTTGCAGCACTGCCAAGCTCAGCCCCAGACACAGACTGCAGGGTCCACACCTTGCTGGTAACCACAGCTCAAGTGCCTTGAGAGAGCCCAGTATCAGAGAAAAAAATGTCAGTAAAGCTCAGTCACTAAAGAGCAAGTCCAGTGAGAACACCAGCAGCCCCCAGCTCTAAGGTCACTTCCCAAGGCAAGGGGAAGCACAGGAAGAATCAATCCACATCCCTGGCAGGGGAAGATACCCAGGGAGAGCAAATGTCAGGATGTCACCAGCTGGTGAGGTGACAGGTACATTTACCAGCATATATAGCATTTATGCATTGGAAATCTGCAGTGTAAAAGGCTCCTGATGAAGCTTCAATTCAAATGTCATCTCTGTTCAGAGGGGAAGGCGCGATGCCTGTCAGCGCTGCCGCCACCGACCTGGTGCCCAGCCAAGTTAAAGGCTCAGAGAGAAACTCAGCATTAAATAGGATGGATTCACAGCTCGTCAGAGTGATCAGCAACCCCCGATCGCTGGAGTTATTCAGAAGGAAAGCGGAAATATTTAGGACTTTCTAAGAATAAAAGTGGAGCATCTGCAAAGCCAGACGTACAACGGGCTGGTGGTGGGATGCAGAGAGGGAGCTGATGCAAACCTTTGGCAAATGCTTCTCCAAGCAGGAGAACTCCCAGGGCTCAGCTGACAAGCAAAAGGGATGGCTCAGGATGGACCAGGCAGGTGAAACTCATTCCTATTCTGCCTGGAGACAGTGAGTTGGAGCATGCTGGGGTTTCTCTCATGTAAAACCCAAAGCACTGGGAAGGGTTTCCTGAGTGCAGTGCCAGGCAGCAACCCTGAGGCAAAGGGCTTTCAAAAGTGATGCTCAGGACATCACAGGAAGGGCTCAAGGGGCTCTGCTTACCTAGAGAGCCTCTAACAGAGCACAGAAATTCCAGCCAAGTCCTTCCCACACCTAGCCAGCACCACTTCTCGAGCGCCCTGCTCTCAGCCCTGACTCTGCTCCCACCCCCGGGATCGCTCCTGCTCAGGAGGCAGAAGATGTTGTGAAAACCCAGCAGAATCACACCGAGAGCGTCTGCTGAGGGCGCTTTGCAAGGAAAGCTTGACCTCTCCCCTTTCCCAGCTGGGTGCTGGAGATGCTGCACAGCCAGGGGATGTGTCCAAGGTCACACCAGGACCCGGTGGCAGAGCAGCAGCGGCTGCAGGCAGGACCACCCCCGGGAGCTGCCCACCCCCTGCACACCCCGAGCCCGGCACTGCCGGGGAGAGATAGGCTGAGATTTATTCGGCGTTAAAAAGCTTCAAAAACTGGGCATAGAGACACCCTTTATCTACAAAGCACAGCCATCGGTGGGTGATATTAAGCCATCGGTGCTGGGAAAGACAAGGGGAAATTATTTAGGCGGTGTTGTATCTTCAGAAAGCTGGAATGAAATTTCCCCCTGGCTCTCGCCAGCTTGGCTGTGCTCTGCTTTCACTCAGGGGCTGCGTTTGGAGCCTTGCGAGTCTCACCGCATTCGTGGGTGTTGCTTAATTTTAAAAATACTCATTTCAATCAAGCTGAACAGAAGAAAAAGAATAGCACACAGAGAGCATGAACCCTGCAGCCTGCTGGATCCGGCTGCACCGTGTGTCCCAGCCAGGACACTTGACTAATGAGGCTTTTGAAGCAGCAGCAAGTTCAGCTGAAGAACTGAAAGAAACTAAAGAATTACCTTTTTAAAAGTCCTGAAACTTAAAAAAAAAAAAATCAGGCTTTTCACAGGTGGATTTGAGTCAGCTCAGCTGCGAGGGAGACTGCTGAGGGCTTTCTTTTACCCAGCAGGTTTCTGTGAGTCAGGGATGCAGCTTGTTCGGGATGCTCTGCTCCAAAGGCTGTGGGAAGGCAGCACGGAGCACAGAGCATCCACAGCCATGGATTTCATCAGTGCCCAGGTCTTGGCTACCCTTTATCCACCCAAAAGTAACTTAAAACATTAAAGTGCACAGCTCAGCCCCAGATATCGAATTCCTGGAGGTTGGTGATGACGAGTGTTGGCTTGATGTTGTTCTGGCACTTCTGCTCAGAGCACAAAGCACCTAATTTGGGATTAGTCAGGACACGGTGGGGCCACGGAGAAGGCTCCCGGTTTCCAGGACACTCACATCCATCCTGGAAAGCCCAGGAAAGGGCCAGGCTTCTGGGAACGGGCTTGGTGCAGCTTTCCCTGCAGCCCAGAGGGGCTGTGGCCGTGGCAGTGGCTGCACATTGGGTAATTGCGTGTGCAAATCAGCCTCTTACACGGGCAATTACCCCCCTGGTGCTGGTCAGGGTGCCCAGGCAGCACACAGGGCACTGCTGCCACATCCCCACGTGCTGCTCCTCGGGTCAGGGGGCTCCACAGAGGCAGAGGGGATGAAACAGCAACATTCATCCTGCCTCCCTGTTAGTTTTGTTTTTAAGGGATGAAGAGACTAATATATGGGGGAAAAACAGCCTTTGCAGTGGGAGGCTGCAGCAGGGGCTCCTGTAGGCAATCCCACACCAGCTCTTTCTTCCCTGTGTCTGAGCCAGGGAGCTGAAACAGCCCCTTGATCAGCTTTGCACAGATAAAGTGCCCTTCAGAGGAGCCCTGCCTGCCCGTGGAGTGATCTTTAGCTGCGGGGTGAAGGCCACATGCTGGAAGCTTCACCCAGAGCACCCAGCAGGAATCTTGCTCTGGCTGCTGCAGCCGTGGGATCACAGCTCCCCACAGAGACCCGTCTGGCACCATAGCCCTCATCCCAATTTCTGAGCTAAAGAGCTTTTCAGACCCCATCCAGATTTAGATGGAGCAGGGATGGAGTGGGGGCTGTGGCATCCCTTCCTCTCCTGTCACCTCTGAACACAACAGGGATTCCTGCAGCCTGTTTCATCCCTGAAATTCAGCGCTCAAAACCAGGAGGGAGAAAGACATCCTTAAAGGTTGTTTATGAAGGCTTCAGTGGAGCTCACTGTTTAATACAGCCTTCAACAGAGGGAGGAAAAAATCATAACAAACGTTAGAAATGTTCAGGAAGCAAAGAGAGAAAGAAGTGGTGTCTGTTCGTGAATAAAGCAGCCTGCCAACCACCTCCAGCCCCAGCTCCTCTTCAATCGTAAGCAAAATATTCCAGAAGTGTTTAACTTCCCTACAAAGTCTTTGAAGAGGCTCGTTACCATTACAATGAGCAAAGCACAAACAGGACTCCTCCGTCTCGGCCAAACAACTGACTGAGCCCGGAGTAACCACAGAGCCACACAGCTCAGACAGGGGATGATGCACAGCCCTGCTCGGTGGGGAGCAGAACGTGGGCACAGGAAGGCAGAGAGGAACCCCGTGAGCTCTTACAGCTCCAAATTATCCCCCGGTGTAAAGCTCTCTCACGGGAAAACAATAAACCATTAGGGATTTTTGTTGTTTCGGGGTTAGAATCATAGAATAGAATCATAAAATCTCCTGAGCTGGAAGGGAACCACAAAGATCAAAGCCTAGCTCCTGGCCCTGCACGGGATAACTCCGAAGTCACACCATGGGGCTTTTTGATGAGGATGGCTTAAAGCCCATTTCAATCTACACGGATGCAGAGGTTCATGGAAATCCTTATCTGAACAAAGCCAGAACAAGCTGTTGTCCTGCAAGCTGCTGGGACTGCAGCAACGTGTGGGGCTGGGGCTGGCTTCAGCTGAGCAGAAGGGAGATCTCAGCCTGTGGCTGCCCTCTTCCCATGGACTGAGCAGAGAAGATGTCCCTGTGCCCTGCTGGGAGGACAGTGGGTGCTGGGTCCTGCAGGGGCCGGGGAGACTCCAAGTCAGGGCACATCTCCATCCCACAGCTCTGGCTCACCAGCCCAAGCCTCAGCCAGCATTAAACCGAAACCACTTCTGCATATTTTGGGATGTAAACAAGCATCCATCCTCAATACATCTGTGTCTTATGCTGGCAGAGGTCGAAATTATATCGAATCATATTTAGAGGGCAAGAGCTGCTTGCAATGCCTGTTAACCTTGAAAGTGTTCTCTCATAAGCAAACTCCCCAAATCCCCTCCTCTAAAAATAATGCAACATAATTATGCCATTCATCACTTTTTTTTCCACCCCCTTTTTCCCCACACAGCTCCGTAACCTACAGCCAAAGCCGTGTTTGCCTAAGCAGACTTTTGATAATACAGCACTATTCTCATCTCCGGCAAGTTTTACTGTAATTACAGAGATGTGTTGCAGACATTACACACTCTACAATTAGGACTAATTGCATTACATTGTCACAAAGAAGTCATTTACTCTCCATGAGTTCATGAGATTGGTCTGGACAGTTTAACAGAGCAGAGAAGCACTTAACAGCATCCCACGGAAGCGGCCGGCAGGAGCAAGGACAGCATCCAAGAGGCTCTCCCAGCCCTCCAAGAGGCAGATTTGGGGCAAAAATGCACAAAAAGGCTTCTCCACAATGATAACCTCTGTCAGGTCTAGAAAGCTCTCAAAGAACAGGCAAGATGGAATGCTACAAGTTTGGGTTTTTTCTGGGGGAGGGAGGCGGTGTGGGCTGAAGCCTGTTCCAAACTGGCTGGGAAGGATTTCTATGGATGCTGTGCCCGTGGGAGTGCACAGCCCCCCACGCTTTCCCCACCTGATGCCCCACAGACACAGTTTGCTGCTTCTTCTCTCCCCTGACATCACTTTTGGCAGCCCGTGGGAAGGGAAGTGGCTGGGACAGCAGCAGCTCAGGGTCCTGCTGGGTACCAGGGACCTCACACTCCGCTGCTCTTTCTTCCTCCCATGTCTTGCACAGAAAAGGCAGAGAAAAAATGCAAAGGCAGAAACAGAGCTGCTCCACTGTGGTCACGAGGACCACGTGGAAACCTCAGTCTCCTCCCCTGGCATTTCACTGGAACCTGGTTGAGGCCCTCGTGTGAGACCTCCACAAAAACATGACTCGCTTTATCTGGTATCTAAGCAAGCCCAGCTGGGTGCTCAGGATTGCCCTGGCACACACTCTCCAGGGCCCCAGTTTGGCTCTGGCCTCTCTCCTGACACCTGCTCAGCTGCAGCATTCCTCCAGGCAGAGTTCAGCTCGTCCCTTGCTCCCGTGCTGTGCTCTGAGCACCATGGGCTGGGCGCTCACTGGGGTCATTCGCCCTGTCTGGGAACCAAAGAGCTGCACTAAGTGCTGCCTGAGGAACTTCCCTCTGTCTGGTTGGGATTTCACCCTGCAGCACTTTTATCCCTTATCCCTTACAGTGTTTTTTACCTGTATCTTAGGTCTACTAAGGGCTTGAGTCTCTTATTTTTTTCTCTGGTACAGCAGTGGCCCTTTCCTGCCGCCCCTTTGGCTTTTCCTGGCACTCAGCAGGCTCTCCAGGATTGCAGCACTCCAGGATGGATGGGCTAGGACTGGAGGAGAGCACAAGGGCACAAAAGGGAGCAGAGAAAGCCAGCTCTGGGGGAGGAAAGGCCGTTCTGTATTTCAATCCAGTTCGATCCTTCGCCAGCCGAATTGGTTTTGACAGGACCCAGATGGGAGCAGTTCATGCACATGAAGGAAAGAGCCATCACTCAGTGAGAGGCAAAGCTGACCTGGCAGAAGGCACGAGAGGGTCAGGCTGCCACGCTGCAAAAAACCTCTGCAGCAAAAAAAAGTCTCTGCATGTCGGGGATGAGGGAGCAGGGGGGGATCCGTGCTGTGGGATATTTTCTGTGATGTGGCTCTGCCCAGGAAGGAGATAACTCTCACACACCCAAACACCTGGCCAGGTGCAGTAGGTGCGCAGAGATCTCTTTGCTTAAGCAAAGAGAAGTGATGTTTTGACACAGGAATAAGGATGGTCCCTGCTGGTGTCCCTCTAGAGGGAGGTCCCATCGTGGTGGGGGCCCCACAGGAGCACATCAGGGATAAGTCTGGCCCCAAAGGCTTTGCAAGATCAACAGGCAAAGGCAGGACCAGGCTGGGAGGGGAAGGTGGCAGCACTCCAGGACAGTGGAGCTGGGAACAGCCCAGTATCTGTGACCGTGCTGCCCCAGATGGGATGTCTGGCCTTGCTTGGGTTGGGCTCTCCATCACAATTAATTCTAGTATAAGACATAATAAACCAGAAGAAATAAAGGTGGCTTAGCAAGCTCCAGCCCTTGGATGTGCTGCTGGTGTCTACAGCCCTCCCAGACCTGACTGGACCTGTGGTCCCCTCTCGTCCAATGTCCCATCACTGCTGTCCCTAACATTGTCCAGACATTTCAGGAGGAAACCTTGAGCCTTCCTCTAAACTGAGGAGCCAGAGGCTGGTGGTGTGAGGTTGTAGCCTCCTGCAGAAGACAGGTTTATGGGGACAATTACAGCTCCTGGGGCTGAAGCTCACTGCATCTTTTCACCTCTGCAGCAATGAATTTTTCAAGCTAAGGATGCACTGGGAGACCTGGCTGCTCCGTTTTACTCCTTCCAGCTGACTGGCAGAGACTGGGCCATGTCCCTCTGAGGCCAGCAATGGACCACAAGCAAAACTCACCAAGGTGTTGCCCCTTCTTGGGCCACACCAAACCCATGCCAGGTCTGGGAGGGGCCTCTGCTTCTTTCCAAGTAAAAAAAAGCTGAGAGGGGCCTCTGCTTCTTCCCAAGAAAATCTAGTAAATTTGATCCCTAGCTCTATCAAAAGAGGAAAAAACCCACTGTTTTCCCAAAGGTCCTGGGGCTCCTGAGGCAGGGAGGGGAGGTGAGGGCCAGCAAGAGATTCATGTGTCAAAGAAACTCAGCTCGCTGGCCAGTGGCCAAGGACTTTTCATGTGGATTTCCAGCCTCTGCCAGGAGACTCTCGGGTGCTGGAAGAGCCTTTAATTCAAACCAGGTGCCTCTGAAAGGAAAACACTCAGAAAGGCAAACTCGGTCGCTTTCCCTCAAGAAAAAAAAAGGTATATTTATAATGAGGGCAAATCGTGCACGTTTCAGTGAACGATCCTTGCTGGCACAGCCCTCTGTGCTCCCAGCTGCCCACTCCAGCCACGGAAACTGAAACCTCTGGTGGGCTGGAGGGAGGAGAGCCAAGCCCAGCACCCAGCGAGGAGCCCCAGGGCACAGGCTGGTCAAAATTCACCACAACCAACTTCTGTCACCCTGCCCTGCTCTCTCCGTGAGCTGAGCATCAGCTCTCCCTCAAGCTACTGAGAGCCCCAGAGGGGCGGCTGCAGCTCGGGAGTGATCCCTGCTGGGAAGCTGAGATGGACAACACGAACAGCACTGACACCAGCCAGCCCCCAGCCTTCCCTGCTGCTCCCCCAAATCCAGGGCTTGCCAAGCAGAGCCATAAATAACAACAGAGAGACTCAGGAAGAAGGGGACCTGCCTCCCCAGACTCACCCTGCAATGACGATGAAGAAGTCCAGGCGGTTCCATGTGTCTCCCAGGTAGCATTTCTTCCCAAAAATCCCCAGCGCAATCATTTTGACGATCATTTCCACAGCAAAGAAGGCAAAGATGAAGTCGTCAAAGCTCTGCGAAAGAAAGGAAGGGAAGAGGGATGCTCCTGCACACTTGCACAAGGGAGGGAATTAGAAGAGCTGAGTCCAGCAAGGTCTCCTCTTGCACCACTAAAAGCTAAATCCCTGGGAAGGAGCTGTGCTGAGAGCAGCCCTGTGTCTTCCCCAGCCCAGATGGCCCAACAGCACCCACAGTGCCAGGACAATGGCACAAGTACATTTTGGCCTCTGCTTTCACTGTCCACTAGATGGTTGGGCTCCCCAGCACTCCAAGAAAGGCTTGGCTAGGCTGGGGCTGGCACAGCCTGGGTTTTGCCTGATGGCACTGCATGTTCTCACCTGAGCACCAAAACCAGCACTGTCCAAGTGCTGACAGGACAGACAGTGCTGGGACACAAGGCCACCACGGGTGGATCCAGCTCAGCTTCCCTCTCCACATCAGCCTGAGGCTGCTGTTGGGTTCCCAGCAGTGCCGGGGCCGTACCTGGAGGATCCTGCAGCGCGGCGAGTCGCAGGCGATGTCCTCGCAGGGGTGGAACATGCCCAGCGTCACGCAGTTGAGCAGGATCACCAGCATGCTGACCCTCTCGAACCACCTGCACACACGCGTCAAGGAGGCAATCCATGAGAGGTGCATCCACGAGAAGCCACCGCTGAATTGGAAAGGTTTTCACGGCCTTTAAGGGCAGGAACAGAGCGGCTTCCCTACGTTAGGCGCTGTCTGGGTTTGCATGTTTGGATACCTGCACGTGTTCTCCCCGTGCTGCCATCAGTGGCTACAGCTGATGTGAAAACCACTCTAAAATGGAAGTTGCATGGCAAGAGTGCTGAGTGCTTATGTGATGGATTAAAACATTAAATTAAATGAGCAATATCAACTTTTAGAAAAAAACTAAAAAACCCCACACCATTAATTTCCTCTCCTGGCGTCTTACGGAAAAGCACTTTAACAACATTACAATTCCTATTAACCATGTCACAGCTTATCCCAGGGGCGTTTCCCTGAAGCAACTGCTTGAACTTTCATTCCCACTCCAAATTAAGACCGCCAAAACCATTAATGAACTGCCTAAAAGCCTTTAAGTGAGGGCCAGCAGAGCCCATTCCCTAGCCTGCCTCCTGCCTCTCAGAGCAATTTTTAAAGAGCTGAGCTGCTGGGACAGATGTTGGATGCACTTTTGGGGCAGAATAAAGTGTGCTACTGCAGCACATCCCCATAGGGATGGTTCAAACCTGGTACCCAATCCCTGCATCCTTCTGAGGGCATTTCCAGGCTGCCTGGAGCACAGAGATGGGAAATCCGGGCGCTGGTTCAGCGTGGTGCTGGGGTTATCTTCCAGCCTAGCACGAAAAACACCCTCTCGATTGCCAGAACCCACAGGCAGCAGGGCCGTGCTCCTGCCTGGGTGCCAGCAGCAGCTTCCATGCTCCAGGAAAATAAGCGTGGCCCTTGTCAGACGGGAGTTTTCACTGCAACACGGCAGCGGGTGGTGTTGGGGAGCCCGTGCTGCAGCGTTATCTGCCTGGGCAAGGGGAAGGGGAAGGTGAGGATGAATCAGCAGGTGCCTCCCCACCGGGCACGCGGGGCTGGGGCTGGCAGTTCCCACCACCCATCCCGGGCAAATTCCTGGAAAACCACATGGGGCTGAGTCACAGTTTGGCCGCCGGCAATCTGGATCTTTTAACCGGGAGAAGTGTTTACAGGATATCGGGATAGACATTCCAACTGTCAGGTTGGGGTATGGGCCATATTTAGCCTAAATATAGTCCTTTGGGGGCAGGAGTGGAGGGCAGCCAGAGGAGGGGGCAGCTCCTGAAGGGAATCCCCAACTTGGGGGGCTGGGAAGATTCCCCAGCAGAACCACTCGTGCCCAGGGCTCTGCCAGCAAGGAACTGCAAAGCCCTTGGGAACATAAAGGATTTAAAAACACCCTGTAAGATCCCAAAGGGGTGACAGAAGGAATGTCACCTGCATGGACTGTGCAAGATATGCAGCAGGGAAGTGAGGAGGTCCCAGGGCAGCCGGGTTGGTTGGGTCAAACCTGCAGAGACAGATGGACACCCCCCAGACAGGCAGAGATCCATTAAAATTCTTCCGTGGCAGTGGACAAGAGCCTTCACTGGACGTGGATCTCCTCCACACACTTCATCCCAGCTAGGGATGCTTTTGCTCCAGTGAGAGGCTGCTGGTGCTGGCTGGGGACTGCAAACTCCTGGGCAAGCAGAGATGGGCACACCACCACAGTGGACATCAGCTTGGAGCCACTCTGATCTCATTTCATCTCCTCCTTATCCAAGACCCAGCACAGCCCCAATTCTCACCTGGGGCAGCTGAGCAGAGCCAAGCCCACCACAGCCCCACGTCCAGCACAGAGGGATGCGCAAGGGCTGAAATGGAAGAGCACAGGATGGCACCAAAGACACCCTCCCTGTCCTTCCCTGGCACGCCACAGCCTGCAAAGCCTCGGGTGCCCCTCAATACTCATCAGAGTGCTGGTGCTGGCACCAGTGACTGACTGCAAGCGGAGGGAAGCCAGCAGAGTGCAGCCCCCAAAGATGCCACAACCTGCCACACACAGGGCACCAGCTGTGGCCAGCAGGGAGATTTGGGGACCAGCAGCACATCTGTACCCCTAAGAGGGTCCCCAAGGTGCAGCCAGCAGCCCCCACCTGCCCAAAGACACGCTGCCCTGGGCCAGCAATCCCACCTTGGCACAGCCACGGCCTCCCCCCTGCTGCCCACCGTGGCATCCCATCCTATCCTATCCTATCCCATCCTATCCTATCCCATCCTATCCTATCC
>VWZT01003572.1:153427-173725 GCA_013397055.1 Pachycephala philippinensis | reverse complement strand
ATCCTATCCTATCCTATCCTATCCTATCCTATCCTATCCTATCCTATCCTATCCTATCCTATCTCACCCCATCCTGTCCCCCCTCTCAGGGCTGCCCTCCCCACACCCCAACTCCTCTTGCAGGAACAAACATCTGCAGGCAGAAAAACAGCCTGGAGAGGGAGGGGGGCCCAGGGAGCAGGAGGGGTGTTTATTTGCTGACGGCAGAGGTTTTTTTTCCCAAATTTAACTGCACACCCACTTATCAGCACATCGCTCCCTGGAGCACGTACATTTCAGTCCAATATAACACTTCACCCTGATTAAATATTCCCGGGACAGGCACCCCAGCAGTGCCGAGGGCAGTATGTTAATGTGCAGCTGATAGATCAGAAGGTTGGGGGGGGTGTTATTTTTTTTTCCATCTTTTTTTTTTTCCAGCTGAATGAAACTTCAAGCTCTTTCTTCTGCTAATGGGATTTTCAGAGACACACAAAGTGCTGCTGGCTATGGCTTTGTACCGACCCTCCTTTGAGCCGAGAGGCTGACAAAGGGAAACTCTTCAATTAGCAAAAGCAGAAGGTGCCTCTTTGAATGCCTCTCACTGCTGCAGTGCAGGCAGGGAAGGGGCAAAGGGGCTTTGGGGAAGCACCAGAAACAGTGTTGGTCCCTGGCCAACAGCTCAGGTGAGGAGAATACTTGAAAAGAGGGGCAGAGGTGGCACTGTCACCACCCCAGTGTCGAGCTGAGCCCACAGCCCTCACTGCATGAGATAAATATTTGCTGGCCCTCGGGGTCCTGCCCCCTCCTCACATCAAGCAGGGCTGATATTTAAAAGAAAAAGGATTAATAATGGGGTTCATGCCCACACAACAGGTGATCACCCCATCCACCTCACCCCATGGCTCTCAGAAAGTCACCACTTTTCAGGGTCACCTGCTCATCCCAGCGTATTCTTAAAAACCCACATTTTTACCATCAATGCGCTCAAGGCAGGCAGCCAAAATCCTCACAGATTCTTTTCGACTAAAAAAAAAAAAATCTGTTTCTGCCACACAGAAAAATTGCAGTAACACTTCTGTTGTAACCCGACTCTTAAAATTCATAAGATAAAGAGAACAAAAGAAAAAAGGAAGGAAAATGCCCAGAATTCACTCAGTTGTTCCAAAAGGAGCCCTTTCACAGAGCAAGAGCCCTCAGCCCCTTCCCACCACCAGCGCTCCCAGTGCCACCTGCCCGCGCTCCACAGCACCTGACCTTTCGTAATTAAGAGGCAAGAGCCCCAGATTCAATTAGCCAGCATTACCCAGCCTAACATAATTAAAAGAGGAAGATATTGCATTACGCTCGCTATGATTTGGTTGCAGGAGTTTGGATCAAATTCACCGGCGAGTGGATTAAATGGGGAGCTATTGCCCGAGGGTAACCAGGTGAGATGCTCTGTCCAGCTGCATCCCGGGCTCTCTCCGAGGAGCCAGAGCACTCACACTGCTCCTGGTGGGCTCTTTGGCTTGGGGGTGGGGACAGCAGACCCCTCTGTGCCTCAGAGATGGGGTCCATTTCCCTGGGAAGTGCCACTGACCGAGCCGAGTGCGGAGGGGAGCGCTGGGTGATGCTCTGCAGGGACACACACTCTTCTGTGGGATTAATATTCACTTCTTCCCTTGATGCTCTGCTACTCCCAGGTAGCTCCCACCGTTCCCCCTCTCCTCCTTCCCTGCATCCCTCTCTCTCCTTCCCTGCATCCATCTCTCTCTCTCCTTCCCTGACCTCTCCTCCCACTCTCTGGAGAAGCAGCAGCTCCAAGGGAACGTGCTGCCCATCCTGCCATTGCTGGGACAGGGTGGGACAGCACCCCACACCCGCCCAGCAAGCACAGCCAGCGTGATGGGAGCAGGGCTCCGTGGGCAAGGGGAGGCAGCCCTGCAGCACCAGGGGCTGCAGGTTGGTACCACGCAATGGAACTCAACCACAGGAATGCATCAAACCCCCTGGATCCGGCCAGGTGACACTGGGCTCTCTCTCTCTCACTGCTGCCTGCTTTTTAGGGCATGGAGCAGTCGTTGGGACCCAGGGATCACATCCAGGACCAAGCTCCCCATCAGCACCCACAGCCGTCACTTCTGTGCCAGGAGAAGCCTTCACTCACTGGGACAGCGGCTGGGATTTGACAAATGTGTGGAAAGCGCTGGCAAGGCCTGGAAATTTTTGTGCAAATGTGATGTGAAAATTGGGTTGAAATGACAGCCTTCCCCTGCAGTGTCACCAAGTCCCACCAGCTTAGGAGTGACACCGGGATAAGCTGCAGCCGTTAATGAGAGTGGAGTTTTAGGCTTCATTCATATCATCAATTCCAGAAATAGCCCCTTTGACAGGAGCATAATGGCACTTCCAGGGCCTGGCCTTTGGGGGGGTGGGAGGAGGCAGGGACTAAAATCCTAAAACATTAATTTAGGCCGTTTGCAAGGGAAGTTAAAAGTCCTCAGAATTAATCTGCCTCACAGATGGAAATAATAACCCCTTCCCAGCTTTGCCTCTGACTGCACCAGGCCGACAGGAAAAGGCTCTTCATGTCATGCCCAGTTAAAGGTTATAGGATTCCCATCACAATCCTGGACATTTAATTAGATTTATTTTTTTTTTCCCTACCACATTCCTTCGAAAGCAAGATCGGCCTCCGCATTTTGCAGGAAGCATTTCCACCTCCGTGGATGCAGCAATGCTGGAGGTGCTCTCAAATTATCTTTACCCAGCGAATCCACTTCCCTGACCTGCAGCCGAGCACTGGCAGGGATCTGCCCCCAGTGCCATTGTCACACGGTCTCTATTCCACAGCTTTGACCTCCCAGATGCTTTTCCAGGCCTGGTCCCTCCTGTCCCTCCGAGGGATACAAGCACAGGGTGAAGCAGGGAAGATGCTGCAGGTTTTCAGCCCTTCCTGCAGCACCACAGCAGCACAGCAGCAGCAGAGCTGCTTTTCCCCAGCAGGATGGAGAAGCCGCTGCAGGCACGGCAGCCCCGGCACGCTGGTGGCACACGTGTGATGGAGCACTTGCCTCCTGCCCTGCGGCCCGCAGGGATCCGTGCCAGGCCAGTCCCATCGCCAGGGCATTCCTGGAAAGCAAAGCTGAGAGGCTCCTCCAGTGGGGCTGCACAAAGGGGTTTAAAAATTCAAGCACCGCTCGGAGAGTGTTTCCATTTCCACCGCGTGGCCAATGCCTGCCCTATCCCGGGTCACCGCAGCTGGCAGGCTGAGGACACGCTGCCAGGAGCTGGCATGACCCTGCTGAGCCTGGCATATCCCCATCCACCGGCTCTGAGCTGGGAAAAAGCGGGGCAGGAGCATCCCTGCCTCGTCACTGCTCTGCAGCTCTTCAAAACCGCTTCCCTCCCAGCGCAGACCCAGGAGGTTCTTTCAATTCATGCAGCTTCACAATTAAACCTGGGAAACCAAAACAGGGTGATTATTCATGGCAGCGTTTTTGGAAATGTCATCTCTAATTCATTTTGGCTTGCAGATGTTCAAAGGGATGCACCGCTGGCTGCTTCCCCCTGCCAGGAAAGGCAGCACTCTGCTCCCATCCCGGCAGGACCACGGAGTCCCCAACAGCCCAGTAACACACAACAGCGATTGTAAAGCCCCAAAGTGGAGGAAAAGGGGGATTTCAGGGAGCAATCATATTATTCTTCTCCCAAGGGCTTAGCATCAGCACTGTCAGCTGCAGGCAGAGATGCTCTCCTCTGCCTGCGAGATGCAGCCACCTCTGAAGGGAGAGGCAGGATTTGCTCAGCAGCGTGGAGGAGCCCTGTTCAGCCACCCAGGTGATGAGGCAAAGAACGATGCCGTATTTAGAGGGAATAAAGAGTGACCAGAAAGGTTGTTTGGTCAAAAAAAAAATTGAAACCCTGTTGAGGTTCTTATTTGTCTTACTGTTTCGGAATTGCTTCCTTGTAACCTTTTAGATTTCTACTTGAAGGGTTTTTTCCCAGCAACCAAAAGGGTTTAAAATCTTATTGCTTAAAGAGAGAGAGAAAAAAAAGAAGATAAAAAAATCCTGCAAGCTGAGTGACTTGCATAATCTCCAAACTTCAGGAGCTGGAGCTTTTAAGAAAAGCCCTACATATCACTTGCAATTAACTCCTGAGCTGGGAGGGCTCAGCTGCTGGCAGCCCAGCCCTGGGACCAGCATCTGCAAGGATGGGTGCTTTAACAAAATAAATATAATATAAAATAATATAATATAAAGTAACAAAATGTCAAGCAAGAGTACTTTAGGCTGAATTTATTTTGGCTTCTCATCCCAGTCCTTCCCTCCTCCTCACATCCTTTTCAGCACCACGAGCAGTGACCAAAAGAAATGAACTGGTGCAAAGGGTCAGTGCATGGCCCCAGCAAGATGGGTCAGGTGGGAGCCCCATGGAGCTCCCCAGCTCCTTCACCAGCCCCTGCTGTGTGCTGGGAGCCCAGCTCCCACTGCTCTGCATCTCCTGGAGGGAAGAGCAGAAGAGAAGAAGGTGAAGCCTCGCTCGCCCAAACCGAGCTCTGCAGAAGCTTCAACTCCCCCCAGACTCCTTCTCCCAGCAGTTTGGCACCTTCAGCTGACATTTGGGTGGCTCAGGGACAGGCTCTCCTCCCATTTACCCACCAGAGCGGGGCTGCGGAGGCGGGAGCGTGTCCCCATCCTCCTCCCAGACCTGTCCCTCCCAGCTCCTGGCTCAGCCCCCACATCAGCCATCCCCTCCCGTGACAGAGCCAGGGGATGGCTCCCTCCCAGCAGCTCACACATCACAAAGATGTTGTCATGAACAGCAAAATCCTTCCTAATGGCCAGGTCTTCCACACGGGGCTACCAGTTAAAATACTCTCAATATGCCAAAGCTGTTGCTGAGGCTCAATAACTTATTTAAGACCTTTTTTCCCACCACGCCTTATAAAGTGCACAGTGGATGGGCACTAAACCCCCAAATATATATATATTTAATCTCACTCAGTGTAAATTGCCCCTTAATAGCACCTGCCCCTAAAGCTCAGCGGTGCCAGCTGCTCTCCAGGACACATCCACGACACCCAGCAGTGCCACCCCCTCCCGATGCACAGCCCCAGCCACGCTCCAGGGTGGAGGAAAACCCACGGAAACCCGGGGAAATGCTGCAGCACGGGCAGATGCATCTTCCCCTGCTGCTCACACACCTCGTGCAGAGCTGCCAGAGGCACCTCTTCCTCACCAAGGGACTCTGGATATTTGGGATACTATTAAGTTCCTGCCATCCCTGATTCTGCTTGCTGCTACACTCAAGACAAAAACTGTTATGCAAGGCTGCCTAAACAAGTTGCAGTGAAATCTTTGTAACATCCTACACCGACACATAGTTGGGATATGTCACATATTTGTCTTATTTTGTTCCTTCTTTGTCCTTTTTTTAGTCTCCTTCTACTTTTTCCCCCTTGGAAGTACGCTGGTTCCCATGGAAACAGTGATGTTATGGGTATGGACAGAGCTCCAGTGACGTCCACAAGTTCAGTATAAAAGCAGATTTATGTAACAGTTGGTGAAATGAAGGAATTGAAGGGATGGCTCTGCATGGCCACACGTGTGGCATCAGCACTGCCGTGCCAAGGAGGTTGTGCTGGTCAGACAAGTTCACACTGGAGTGGGAAAGAATGACAGGACAGGGAGGAGGAGTTCCCAGACTCACGGGAAGATGGATGAGGATAAAACTAGTCCTAAGCATATATACCTACATAAATTTTTTATCTACGGTTATTTATTTATATTTTAATATTGATGTATTTCCTTGAAGAGCATCTCTCTGCTGGAGCAGAGGGGAGATGAGATCCAGGGCACTGACCCTGGGAACAGAAACTCCTGCCCACACTCACTGGGAGCTGCAGGAGCCTGCTCCTTGCTGCTGCCCCAGCCCCAGGATGGAGGCAGTAGCTGGCAGTGCCTGGCTCCACGGCCAGGGAAGGAGATCCCCTCTGAGCCAGAGCTGCCTGAAGCGGGAAGGGGAGCATCGTCAGGAGGCTCCTGCAGGCTTCAAAGCCTGAGCAAATCCAGCACATTTCCTCTTCTTTGCAAACCTGCGATTGAAATCCCTTCCTAGGGCAGCGCACAGATGGAGGGGATCTCTCTCCTCCTCCTCCTCCTCCTCCGCCATCAGTCCCCAAGGAAGAAGCTCGAACAGCTTCCAAAATGAGGCATTGCCATGCCCGGAGACGTGCCACCTTGAACCCCCGCTTCCCGCAGAGGCTTGGCTGGCAGGCACCACACTGCACAGAGCCAAAACCTCCAAAAATCAATGTATTAATAAAGCCAGGGAAGCGACAGGCTGATTACAGTCCCACTGCATCCCAGGGACATGCTGGGGAGAACAAGCCTGTGCTAATTGTCCTGGCAGCTCCTCTGCTTCCCTTACGATCCCTGACGAGCTCACTCTCTGCTCCCACCAACACTGGGTTAACCCTCGTCGGCCAGGAAATCTCTGTGCCCATCCCTGCAAAGCCAAAATATTCCTCGTGGAGCTGAAATATTCCCTGTGAAAATCAGCACCCTGCCTGTCACAGGTGAAACAAGTTCTCTGCCTCCCTCCACAGACCTCTTCCCTGGCGACCACTCTCTCCCCTGCCAGCCACATCCCACTGGAGGATGCAGCCCCCTGAGCCCCCAAACTCCCATATGAGCTCAAACCCAATCCCAGCCTATTAAATACACACAAGGCAAGTGCATGAAACATTCCTCCAGGGCAGGGAATGTCATCAGGAGCAGTGCAGGAGGCAGGATAGCTCTGCAGGATCAGCACCACCTCTGCTGATGAATCCAGCACATCCCTCATCACCCAAAACCTTGTGAGGACCACAAAACCTGGTGAACACGGGGAGAGACAGCAATTACAGCTGGTCTGCATGTTCCCTGCAGCAATCCCAGCTGGATCTCGGGCAGAGGGAGAGGGAATTCCCTCTGCTGACTGAGGGCCAGGGGAAACCTCAGAGGAAGAGCTGTTGGTGAGCAAGCTAAACAAACAACCCCATTTCCACCCCAGACACATGACCTGTTTCTACCCTGCCCCAGCCTCCCACTCAGCCCATTCCCATTCATCCACAGGCACCGGGCAAGGGATGCTCATGGGCAGAATGGGAGAGACAGGGAAATGACAGCACGGGGCAGGAGTCCTGGAGGAAACCCTCCAGAGAGGCAGAATGTGCTTCCCAAAGCACAGCACAGCCCTCACCAGCAGACCCCACACTGCCAGACCCCCAGAGCCATCACCAAGATGTCCCAAAAGGCAAACAGGGGTGGGGACATCCCACAGCACCTTCCATCCTCTCTATCACCAAGCAGGGAAACGTGTCCACTGCACCGAGGCAAACACCTTCCGAGGCCCCTAGAGAAGCTCAGGCTCTGGGGTTTGTCCTTTTGCACTCTCCAAATGGGCAGTGTGGGGCTCGGGGGAGGAAAAAGGGAGACAGGAGGAGAGGCAGAGTCCTGGCTGCAGTGGGTCCAAGAGTAGCCAAAATCATCCAGCTCTTGGCCACATCTGCTGCAGCTGCGCCCTTCGTGTCCCCAGCACAGCATTTCGATTGCAAAAGGGTACAGGCTCAAAGTCCCTGAGGAAACCTGGCCAAGCCTCACAAAAAGCTCAGAGGACAAATCCAAGGACAAACCCAGGAATCATTTTAACCCTATGGAGCAAGCCAGGGCAGAAAGGCCCCTTATCATCACTTCTGAAGGGTCCAAATGGCTTGAAGCAGAGTTGGGGGACACAGACCCCACATCCCCACACCTTCTCCTTTCCCCTTCACTGCTGCCCTGACCCAGGGACGGTGGCCAGGAGGGTCCCCGGAGGTTCTGAGGGCAATGCCTGGCTTGCTGTGACTGGAAGGGCAGCTGAGGGAGAGCCTCCTTTGAGGAAACCCTTCCCTGGGAGCTGTGCCTGACCACGGGAGAACCAAGCCCTTCCCACAAACTGGCTGGCATCAGCCAATGCTGGGTACAACTTTCCATTGAGAGTGTTGCTGGAGAAATACAACTTTGGGGCGACTCAAACCACCCACCAATTTTTGTGTATGTTTTCTTACCCGGCTGCAAGTTGAAGGAAGAAGAATATTAAAGAAATTATGTTTACAAAGTCTGAACATGATGATGATGATTTTCCAAATGGCCTGCTAAAGTGTTTCATTTAGAAACCGAGCCAATGTTTCCTTTCTTAAAAAAAAAAAAATCAATGTAAAATACAATATTTTGTTGCAGGTTAAGTACTAATTAGACTGGAACCATCTTACACACTTTGGGTTTTGAAGTCTACGATCAATAAAAATAAGAAAAATAGCCGTTTTCGGTGAAAGCAACACAGAGCTTTCACAACGGGAATAAGTGGCAAGGAAGTCATTCTGCAGGGGGGGAAATAGAGGCTAAGGCTACCCCAGTCCACAATCCCTGCCTTTTTCCCTGCACGGAAGAGGCTGCAGGCAGCCCGTGACTGCACTGGGAGATGCTGGTGCACCTGGCTCAGTTTTTGAGGTGCCTACAAGGAGCACTCATCTGCGGGAATGGAAACATCCTGACAACACATCAAAATCCCGCAAGGACTAAAATCCAGCCCTGGCTTATGCAGAACAACGAGGAGCAGGAAGCTGCTCTCCCCAGGAAGAACTGACTGTGGGCAGTGAGAGCTGGAGCAGGCTGAGGGGCTCAGCAGCGTTGGGTGTTTGGTCTAACTGAATCCTGCAGGCAAATCCCTGGCAGGAACTCACGGATTAGCATCTCGCTGGCAGAGGAGGAGGAGGGAGGTGGTAGAGGAAGGAAGAAGCAGGAAGATTCGGGTGGGGATGGTGCTCCGTATGGGAGCCAAGCTCTGCTGTGGCACTTGCAGGGATACAGTAGGGGATGCCACCCCAAAACACCTCCTGGTCTCACACACCCACACAGCTGCAGCCAGGACAAACAGGGCAAGACCAGCTTAAATGCAGGACTCACCCCACATGCTCCAGCCCGAACCCTGGCCTGCACTCAGATGTGATGTCCTATACCTGCCACACCCCACTGCCCAAAAAAACAAAGGTAGACATGGGGGGAAGGTGTACAAGCCCCAAGAAGCAGCAGGGGCTCTGCTGCTGGCTCCACAGGGTTTGTGTGATGGATGTTAGATGAAATATCTCAAGTCTTAGAAAAGACTACAAAAGCAGCTATTTTGTAAAAGTTAAGGTGCATCCTATGGAATCTGCTTGCAGGGATGGCACTGCCCCTGGTTCCTTCTCCCCAGGCAAGGACAGTGTCTGGAGAGGGGCACAGAGGCAACCATGCCCTCTACTTCTGCAATTCCCTCCCGGCAACCTGCTTGCTGATAGTGGTAGCCCACTTTGTGCTCCGTGTAACCCTGGCATTCCCAGGGGAAACAGAGCAGTCCGGCCTCCCTTCCAGGCAAGGAAAGCCAAGGAGGAGGAGGAGGAGCAGGAGGCCTGGATGGCAGCGGGGGCAGCTTCCCACCTTCCCAGCAGGCAAGCCACAGGCAGAGCTCCAGAGCTTCCCGGGGGTTTGGGGCATGGCACCACTTTGATGCTTTCAGCTTGGTGACAGCGCGTTGACATCTCCTTGCAAAGATGGGAAGTGGGAACAGACAGGGAGTGGGGTGAGCACGGGGCTGGCTGCCTGGGGTGGCAGCAAAGGGGACAGGATGGGACGTGGCACCAGGGATGCTCATCCTGCTCCCAGCATTTGGAGATCCCTCCGGGTATCCCGAGGTGCTGCTGCCACAGGGAGGGGGCTTTTCTTCCCGAGGATCAGGTAGACAAGCTCACCAGGGTGCAGGTAGCTGAGGGGTGCAGGAGACTCTCAGGGAGAACCATTCCAGTGCTGCCATCCCGCAGTGGCACTGGCAGGGATCTGGCCAGTGCCCTCCTGCTGGCATGACTCAAGTGGGAATTTATTAAACACAAAACACCCTATTTAATTAGCGTCAGGCTTCAGCAGCAGCTGACAATAGCCAGGAAGTTCAGTGAGAGGATGGCACATCCTCTGTAATGCCTTGAAGGGGCTCTGGCAGCAGCCAGGGACTGGCTCTGACCCCTGCAGCTCCTCCTGTGCTGGCAGCACTGACAGTGTGGTGTCACGGAGTCAAACCTCTACAAAGGGAGAGCAGGGACTGAGCCACTGCCACCTCCTAGAGCCTGTCACCTGTGTCAAAACCTGGCATTTGAAATGGATTTATTCCGTTCATTCATTCCTGCAGGATAAGCCCCGGAGCCTGCTGGGTGCCCACTGCCCACGGAGCTGCTTGGTGTTGGAGAGAAATCAGGCAGAGAGACCCTGGCAGCTCCATTTCCACATCCCTTCCACAGCACATCTTTACTGAGATAGCTGGGAACAAGGTTGGTTTGAGCACATTTGGGTGGAAATTGTCACTTTGGGGGTCTTTATCCTGCCATGAGCCTTACCAAGGGGGACTGGGCACCTTTGGTGCAGATGTCCTGACCTTCACAATCAGCAACTGCTGGGCTGGGACAGAGGTGAGAAATATTCTTGGCACTCGGCCCCCAGTAAGAAGCAATTCATCCTTTCCTCTCCAAGACTTTTACCAGACCCTGCTCCTGCAGCTGGATCTGGCCCCGCACACTGCTGTGTCCTGGAACAGCCCCAGGCTGCTCTGGATAAGCCTCACTCAAGGCATTTGGTCACTTCAGGAACCTTAAACCAAACGATTTCTAATGCTTTTGATCTCCCAAAAAGCTTCATGAAAAATGTACCCGACTCCCCAGGTTCCCAATCTCCTGCACATCACCCGAGCCTCCCTCACTTTGGCTTAGGAAAAGCAACAAGGATGACCTTTGGTATTCCAAAATACCCTTGGAGCTGTTCAGTCCCAGCCCATTTAATCAGGTCCTCACTGGGAGCACAAGGCCAGCACCACTTGCTTTGGAGCTCAGTGGGGACCAACCCACAACCAGCTAAAAGCCACAAAGAGTCCTGATATCCAGGCACTCACAGCCCAGCATATAATTATGGGATCAAGGTGAAAAATTCTGCTCCAACCACCCACAAGGATTAGCAGGCAGGAGAGAGGACACAGCACAAAGCCAGCCCTTTGGTTTGGCACACCAGAAACACAATGGGCATTCCTAAGTCCAGGTCTGGAGTCAAAGCTCAGATTTTTTTTTTTCCTTTTTTTTTTAATATTTTTGCCCCCCTCTCTGCATGTGACTCATCCTTAGGCGGCATCTCCAGCCAGCACACAGCTCCTGATGAGCTGCTCTTGATTTACTCCATGTGCGGACAAGCTTATTGGGGAATAAGGGTGCCTTGTTCCCGTTCCAGGATCCGCGTGTCCCTGCACATGGAGTTAATTAAGAAAGAGCTCTGGGTGTAGGCAAGCCCTCCTCCAGCCCCAGAACCCACCAAGGGCACGCAGCCCACCACAGCCCACCCCTGGCACCTTCCACAGCTCCACCCCAAGGCTCTGGGTGACGCTCAGCAGGTGTGACAGGAGTGTTGGGGTTGGGGTGACAGCCCCAGGGAAGCACCCTGCACCCCTGCCCTGCTCCCCCAGCCCGGACACAAACGTGGGCTCTCCCAAAACCTTCCAAAGGGCAGCTCCTCCCAGCCAGCAGCATGCTCTGGCAGGAGGCTGTAATGAGAGCAAAGCGCTTTAAAATTTAATGTGGAACAAAAGAATTTCCACAAAATAAAAATTGCAGTTTCTCTTCCATTAATAAGATATTACGAGCCTCGCTAAAGAGGCTGCAGGCTCCAGCTCCTGCCCTTTGCTGTCCTGTCTCCCTCTCCATCACAGCCTCATCGCCCGCTCCTGCTCCCTGTGCAATTCTCACTCCTGCTCTCTGTGGTGAAAACTCTCTGAAACGGCCAAGAAAGCTCAAACTTCACCATCTCAGCCCATCGCTGGTACCTCTCTCCGATCCCGTGTGATTTCATCATCTGCCCTCTAATGCAAAATGGATATTCTGACTAATAAAGTGAAAAGCAACAAAGAAGCTGAAAATAAAGCCATCAAGCATGGGACCAATGTATGTTTGTCTCCTTTCTAATCCCATTATTGCTTTGAAACGAGCTCTAGATATTAGTGCTCCCTCATTAGCAGCTGCTCCGGTTTCCCTCTGAACCCCGGAGACTGGACCCTAATGAATTTTGCAGCCAGAAAAAGTGTTTTTCAACCACAACAACAGCAACACAGACAGAAACTCAGATCAGAGCATCTCGCAGTGCTAATATTTATCTTTCCTCTAAGCCTGCAAGGAGACGAGATATTTTGGCTGAGGAGAGGAGGTGCGGAAGAAGCACGTGCATGTATGGAGCCGAGTGGGACACGGATGCTTTCAGGCACAACCCATTTACACCTCATAAAATTCTCATTGCTTTTGCCTGGAACAAGCGCAGTGACCGCACCAGCCCGTGCTAAAAGTGCCGGAATATTCCGCAGCGGGCGCCGGAATGCCGCTGTCCCGGCACAGCTCAGGTCCGGGGATGCTCAGGAGAGAAGCAAACTGGGGTATCAAATGCTTCATTTTACAGTGTAGGAGATTTGGGGGGAGATTTTGATCTCCTCTGCAACGCCACGAAGTGCAACCAAATCGATTCCCTCAGGACTCTGTCCTTCCTCGTGTCCCGGTACAGGGCAGCGCTCTCGGATGTCCCTACTCTTCTTACGGAGTGCTGAGCTACAGAAAAGCAGCCCGGGGGCTTCTCGGGGAGTATTTTCAAGCAGGACGGCCTGGAGGAACCGCCCCAGCCCCTTCCCTCAGCAGAAACACCCTGTGGGTGCTGAGGGACCCTGCTGCAGTCAGGGGACGCAAGGTTTCCCTGCTGCATCTCCCTCTCTGCCAGCTGAGGAGGGCACAAGGAAGGGCTCAGCACTTCATTTCACCACAAGCACCCCGAACTGAGGGGCTGGGGGCTCCCATCACCCCCCAGCCATTCCCAGCCCTGTGCCTGCTCCGACACTCCTGTCTTTGGCTGTGAACTGTTGCTCTGACCGAGCTCAAAGCGCTCCGGGGACAGCGAGCGCTGCCAGCAAATACATTAGTGAGTGAGAGCAAAGCAGCTGGGGGGAAGGAGATCAGCTCTGTGCATCTTGCCAGGCTGCCTTTCTCCTGCCTTCCCTCTTGGCAACTGTAAATAAGGAGAACTGAGCCGGATTAGAGGTTACTGTCCCGATCAAGGGGACTTCTGTATGTCCTAATTCATTTTCCCCTGATCTGGTCTTTCCCATCCCATCTGTGCCACAGCCACAGTTCCTCCTGCCCTCAGTGCCAGCAGGCCAGGAGGTGCATTTCAGGCACGCTGAGCAGGAGATATCTCTAAAGGACAAGAAAGCAAAGGATTTCCCACAAGAGCATCCATCTGCAAGAGGAGTTCCCTCCCCCTGAGCACCAAGAGGGGCAGGCAGCTCTGCTGGCAATGCCCACGGTCCTGCGGCACAAAGGATCACATCCAGACTGAACAAAATGGGCAGGGAGCAAAAAATCAGGCACGGGGCCATTGGGCAGCAAGTAGAAAGCAAAACGCCAAAGCCTGGGTGCCTTTTCCCTGCCAGTGCTGCTGGGTGCCCAGCACCCTGCTCCTGCTGAGGGCAGATATTGCCCTGCATCGTGGGTGCCCAGGGCTCTGGCAGGGGCATCAGGCAGGAATCTGCCAGCACCAGCAGTGACCAGAGGAGCTGGATTCGTGCTCCAGCCCTGCCTGTCACACTGTGAGCTCCATCCTGAAGCAATGCAGGTCTGGGATGGAGGAGTCTCAGGGGCACCTGGCAGCTCTGGACATGCCCAGCCCAGCCAGCCCTCTTCAGAAGGAGGTGATTTGCAGGAGGACAAAGCCAAAATAAAGCAAGCTGTGGCATGCAGAGGAGAAGATGCAGGTGCCAGGGCTGGGACCAGCCCTTGGTCGCAGGAAATGTTTATTACAATTCTCACTCATCAGACAGACCTTGATCACAAAGAAGGAGTTGGTGTTGTACATACACAATTAAATTATAATTTGTTCTTGCACCCAGAGAGGTGCACAAGTGATGTCAGGGTTGTCCACGGGTGCAAAACACTAAGACAGGTATTTTGCCCTCTCCTCCCATCACCACCCAGTCAGCATCTCCCCAAGGATCCCCACTGGCCCTGCACCACAAGCTCTGGGAAGCATCTTCCCAGGCTGGGCAGGCATTTTGGGAACAGGTCGCCCTTCCCAGCACAACCAGCCCCCATTTGCCCTCAGGTTCAACTTGTTCAGCTTTGGGATCCCGGCTAAGCCCACTTAATTCAAAGCTCCCCTTCTGCAAGCATTTCCCCGCTCATTCCTGGCGAGATTGACCCCGGAGACCTGGCAGAATGCTCAGCTGGGAAAGAGAGATCACGTTTTCCTTTCAAGGGATTTTGGGTTATATTTGGGCAGCAGGAGCAGGATGGGAGCTGAGAGCAGCAGCCTCAGCCTCAGCACCACTGCAGAGGTGGGAGATGGTCCATGCACTGCCGGGTGCATCCCTGTGCAATTCCCCACCCCTGGAGCAGCTCAGCTGCTCAGGATAATGCACGTCCTTCACTCATTTCCTTCTTTTCCTTCACCATCTGCACTATTTATTACTAAATAAATTTCAGAGGTCAGGGTGTGATAACAGGTCTGAAAAGGCCGGACTGCTTTTGTTTCCCAGACCCAGAGGGATCCAACCCCTGTCCCCAAGAGCCACCAAAGGATCTGAACTCACACGGCTACAACAAGGCTGCCCCAGCCAGAAACTCTCTGTTTTTCTCTTAAGTCCAAAGAAATTCAGATAAATTCCTTCTCATTAGTTTCATCTTACCCTAAATCTGAGCAAGGCTCGTTGTTACAGTGCCAAATCAAGGGAAGGAGGCTCCCTCTCCAGACCCAGGCCACCTTTGCAGACCTATGGAGCCTGACTTGTTCCAGGTTTCACCCTGGAGACTTGACCAGCAGTCTATTAAAATCAGGTCATTTATTTAGGTACTTAGATCTGGACTTCAAATAGCTAAAATTAGTCAGGAAAGTTGCACTTTTCAGGCTTTCTCATCCCATGCCTCAGTTTCTAAAACCAGGGAAGAGAAGAACAATTATTTCTCTCCAACCCTTTCGAAAGCACTTGGAGATCTTCAGATGACAGCGCGATTTGGTGCAGACGTATTCATTATTCTTCCCCTCCATGGAGCAGTGTTAAATCTTTCTCCATATAAAGTCATTTTCTAAATTAGGTAAAGACGGTGAGTTTTGCGCTGAGCACATGTGGATATTTTTATAAAATGTTTAAAACTTCTCGTCTGACTTTTCCTTCCCTTGAAGGACAACGTACTGAATTAAACCCTTCTGTGACCCCGTTTCATTTCACCCTCGAGGAGTTCTCAGCGAGACTTTGCCAAAAAGTAACATTAGCGAGTTCTCTTCCTCCCAGACCACGAATGGCAAAGTTTGGCCTCGTGTCCTGTTTGGGTTTAGTGGGAAGAAAGGGGCTGGGGATGCTCTGGGACAGCCCCCAAAGGGTTTAACACATCGCTTTTGCTGCCCAGAACCAGACAGGCGAGTCCACACGAATCCCACAGGAGCTGCTGTCACAAATGGAGCCTCCAGCTCATCTCCAGTTTCCATCCCTGCCTTGTTCTGCTCGGCTAGAAATGCTGCCAAAGCGGCTGTGTGGCCGCTGGCTCCACTCCCCAAAATGTGCACCCTGATGGAATAACCCGTGGTGGGTCCCAGGCCAGAGGGAGGACTCTGTCCTCGCTCAGGTGGGCAGCGCTGGGTGTCCCCACCCATCCCGGGTCCAGGGCTGGGGACAGGCACCCCCCTGCAGGGGGTGTCACCCTGAGACCAACCTTCAAAGCTCCCTCCTGAAGAGGGGATTTTTTTCCCCTGCTGATAGAGGGTTGTGCTGCTGGCAGTGATGCAGAGATGGGATGGATCAGCCCTTTCCATCACTGGGAAATCCATCCCCTGTAGGGAACCTGGCTGGGGACACACTCCCTGGCTCTGAGGCACGGGTGCAGGGGGAGCCTGGCTCCCTGCACGGCTCTGTATCAGGAAAACAAGACACAGGTGGGTCCAAGGAGATAGGCCCAGAGCCAGGAGGGCAGAAATGAAAAGCGGGAAGTGGCACGGGACCTGCCAGGGAGCTGCTCCTGCCAGGTGCTCCCCACGGCCCGCTGGCTGCACTGGGGCTGCCGTGCACTGATGGATCCTGAGCCCAGACAGCAAACACAGGAAAGGTCACCCCTGCCCAGCCCAGCAAGCTGGAGCAAAACCGACACTGTGTCAACAGGGAAAAGGTTGGAGCTGAAGCAAAATAAAACATCGATGCCAAGAAACGTGCCTGCACAGGGCTTTGGGAAGGTTTGGTGTCTCGGGCAGCAGAGGCTGGAAGGGGGGGTCACAGGGGACACTGTGTCACCAACCAGCTCCAGGCTGTAGATGGCAAAGCCCTCTGGCTCTCCCTGTGCAAGGATGCTGTGCCAGGAACATGAAGGGAACATCCCAGCCCACATCCCACCTGTGACTGGCAGTGAGAGGAGCTGGGAGTGCCAGAGAAGACCCCCAGGAAGGCTTTGAAAGGGCTCCAGCTGCCAGGAGTGGGGCAGCCAGTGGCTCAAGATGTGCCTGGCTGGCAGCAGAGATGTCGGGAGCAGGGGGTGGGATCCCTCTGACCCCTGGCAGGGGCACAAACAGCTCTGGTGACAATCACCATGACACGGGGGGATGCACAGGAGCTGTGACCTCCCCACAGGCACCAGGACCCCTGAGCAGAGCCCCACTCGGCTCATCCCTGCACCCCCACTTGGCACAGCACAGTTTTTGAGGCTTCCCATGGTGCACCCACTCTCTCTGGCAATAGAGATGGTTCCTGGGGACACAAAACAGGACCCAGGGCATTGGGAGGAAGGAAGGGACTGCAGACCCCCCAGGGACGCAGCGTGGGGACATCAGGGACAGAGGATGGCCAGCACTAGCCCTGGCATCTGAATACCAAAGTAAAAGTTTCTTATCCTCCAAAACAACTTCCTGAGCTTAAATTTCTGTTATTTTTAACCTCACTGCTGCATTATAAATAACCACCGGGTCCAGTGCTCGCCTCCCAAGCCAGTCGCTGCGGGTTCCTACTCCAGCTGGGGCAAACTTTATGGCTTTACTTTTCCAAGAGCTGATCCAAACACTTGGAGGAGAGCCAGAGAAAGGCCTGACCTGCAGGGAGAGGCCAAGGGAACCAGAGCTGCCCTGAGGAGCTGCAGGGTCAGGAGGCACTGAGACCATCCCTAGCAGGAGGGGAAGGGGTCACGGGGAATTATCTGTGTGGGTGGGAGAGCGGGTCCAGTGAGGGGATGTTTCCCAGGAAGTCAGGCTTCTCCCACAGAGAGCATCCCAAAAACATCTCGATGCGCTCAAGAGCACTTTTCCTCACCCAAATTTACCACCTTCTCAGGTCTGGCACCCAGTCAGCCACCCAGCTCCCTGGGGATGGAGCTGCCACAGAACAGCTCGGGTGGGCCCCAGACATTGGTGGGTCCTCAAGTCACTGTCACAGCCCGAGCAGAGCTCCTCAGGGTCAGCAGGACCCAGGGGCTGGGCACCAGAGCAGTGAGAAGCGAGGATGGGGCAGGGCATGAGAGAAGCTCACCCTTGGGGACAGTCCCACCCACTCCAGGGAACACACTGAGGGGACAGCATCTTTCTCAGACCCTGCTGGAATGTAGGGAGGGATGGGCCAGGGCTGCTCAGCCCTTTGCCAGAGCCTCTTCCCTCTCCAGCACCTGCAGCTGGGGGTGAGCAGGACTCCTCAGGGCAGGGCAGGGAGGCTGCAGTGGGCGGCTGGTTCCCACTGCCATCTTCCCATTCCCTATTTGTGCAGCAAAGGTCGCTCCAGCATCCTGGGCAATTGTTCTCACAGTCTGCAAGAAGGAGATTAAAACCTCCCTGTTTGGCAGACATGAGCAGCAAAGGAATAATAAAAAAGAAAAAGAAAAAAACCAAACCACCAACAAAAAAATCCAACAACAAGAAGAAAATATTCAAGCTGCTCCAAGGCATAAAGTCAGTCCGGCTCTCAGCACAGTCCCCATGGCACTGTGGCTGCATCCCTCCCAGTCCAGGGGGTCCCCACACAGGCAGGCTGGAGGAGAGGCAGACCTTTTGTTAGCAGCTCAGAAACTTTTCCTAGTGGAAGGTTCCCTGAAGCGCCGGGAATTTCAGCCCCGAGCTGTTTGCTTTCTGTATTTTTGCAGATTTCACTTGTGGTTCGGAGAAATTCAGGCACAATTAGAGCCACTGCAGTTCACTTGCCAGAGCCCAGCACAGCCACACCAGGACCCTCTGCCCAGGGACACCTGCCCTAAAACCCCACAGAGACAACGGGCTCTGCCCTGCACCTCCTCTTTGCACCAAGGCCAAGAGCTGCCAGGGAAATGCTTGTGGGGGACAGACTCCCATTGCCAATCCCAGATGCACATCCCAGAGCCATCCTGGCAGAGGGAACAACCTCCCACTCCGAGACACTTTCTTGCAGTGGGAAGATGGGGGTCAGACGAGGTGCTGTTGGATAACAACCCCCGCAGTGATCCCATCCTCCTCCAGCCCTTCCTCCCCTGCCACAAGGTGAGAGTGCCCCATGCCAGGGCTCAGGAAGCAGCTTGGCTGCTTCACTCCCAGCTTTCAGGGGGTTTTCCCCGCCTCTGGCACCTTTCCCTTCCACACTCTGTTCCCAGGGATGCCTTTGGAGGTGTCAGGACAGCTTGCACCTCCCACGGGGTGGAAGAGGCTGCTCCTCTCTGCAGACACCTGTGCTCTCAGCAGGGATTTTTGAGGATGGCCTCCAGCCTGAGGGCTGGGATGCAGCATCCTCCTGGGTTATTGCTTCTGCTGGACGCCCTGCTCAGCCTGCAGCCCCTGCCTGCACACCAGATCTGCATCAGGGACTCTGCCCTGCAATGAAGCCCAAAATAACTCAGAGGACGGATCCAGAACCTGTGCACTTCCCAGATGCTGTACCCAAGTGGAACAGGACCCCCGCTGGCCTTGGCCTTTCTCTGGGAAGCCACTTGAGCAAGTCCCACAGGGAGGATGGGCCTGAACCCAAGTCCTGGCAAAGGAACTAAGAGTGGGGTGCCCCATCACAGCACAGCTGGACCCAGAGGGGGGTTTACAGAGCTCTCAGTCTGGAGAGGAGCAGCTCCAGCATCGCCTGCCCCATCCCACAGGGAGAGCAGCAGCCACCACCCAAACCAGGCAGGGAGAGCCCGACAGAAGCTCCACTCCCCTCTCTCCCCTCTGCCCGCTCTCCCCTCGCTTCCCACGGGATCCTCCCGGCTGCGGGAGCGGCAGCGGTGAGAAAAATCAGGGATCGGCTGCAGAAAACAAATCACGAATTAAAAAAGACTGCAGCTGCTCATGGCAAAGCCCCGGTTCTCAGAGCAGCATCCCACCCTGCCGGGGGTCAGCCACCCCCGGAGCGAGCTACGTGCCCAAATCAAAGGCAGGCGCAATCAGAGGGATCCAAGTAACACACGCAAATGGGCGATTTGCAAATAAACAGAGCGAGCCAGCGGAAACGGCAGGGGAAGGAATGCTCTCCGCTTTCAGAAGGTTGGGATCTGCTGGTGGGCAGCCCAGGGAAGGAATGCAGTGACGTCTGTCCAGCTAATAAATTAGCGAGCTGAATAATTCAGGGTGGATTATTCGCCTGGTTTTCCTTCCCCTGAGGAGGTGCCGAGCGTGCAGCAGGGTCCGGGCAGGAGCCAGGGACCCCGGCGGGGGACAGGGACCCAGGTGGAGCATTTGCTGCCAGTGCTTCCAGGCAGGGCCCGTGTTTGGGCAGTTTTCACCCTGGGATGGAGCGGGTGGGGAACAACAGAGGCTGGGATGTCATGGCAGGAGATGTGGCGAGTGCTGGGGACCACACACGTGTTCTCATGACGGGTGAGAGCTGAGGGCATGGCTGGTTTGGGTCACTGGCAGTGCAGGGATGGCCAGGGTGGGCAGAGCACTCTGCCTCTGCACTTAACCCCCCGGGCCATACCTGCTGTCCCCCCGCCTGCCTCTGCTCCCCCAAAAGGGGGGTCACACCCACTGGTGACACCCAGAATCACATCCACTGCACATCCCCCGAGGCACCCTGCAGACCTTAACCCCCAGCCTTGCGTGTCCATGGGGAGTAAGTGGAATCTGGGTCTCACATCCCCCATCACCCCACAGTCTGTCCTCTCCCAGGTCAACCCATCACCCCACAGCTCGTCACTTTTCAGGCTCCCTCAAACCACAGCCACCTCACACAGGGGTGAACAACGAAGCCCAAGACTCTGCAGGTACAGAGCAGGATCTCTGTGCTCCACGGGCA